>JAJOZX010002344.1:442500-685188 GCA_023014485.1 Bathynomus jamesi
ACGAAAGGAAAATTTACATCATTGATCGAAAAAATATTGTCGTAATAAAGATAGCAAAGTTCAACTATTGAACATGAAAAAAACGGCAAGAAGGAGGGGCCAAGGGCGAATGCCGTATATAAACGAAGAAAATTGAATGAACATTCTATTATGAAAAAATTATAAGCACGCACATACATAAGATTACATAAAAACGATAAAATATGAGCTATGTATTGCTACAGGGAAATATTTTCGAGATTACTGCAATCTAGAGACGAATTATACATTTACATTTACAGTTACATTTAGTTACAGTTACAGTTACATTTACATTTACATTTACATTTACAGTTACATTTACAGTTACATTTACATTTATGCAAGACTGTGTATCAGTATATAATTTTAAAAATAATTATAATTGGATAAAGGTGTTGTAGAATTTTAGAAGGCTTTATATCAAAAGCGGAAAAGGAAATGAATTTGAATGTGATATCAATGGGGAGTTAGATTGGGGCCAGAAAGGTATCTGAGGGAGATACTTCGTTTTTGGTTTTTGCGAAGAACTAATTTATGAGAGCGAGCATCAATTTATAGGAAAGGAAGATGTGACTAAGGGTGCAGTCATTTGGTTTGCTTGTAAAACACACACACACACACAGATATATAATATATATATATATATGAAAATGAAATTAAATGAAAATGAAAAGGTTTATTGGCAGACTATAGTCCATATGACAAATATTATTAATACAACGACAGTTCACATACTAAGGATAGAAATATATACAGTTGATTACAAATAATACAGTAATGTCGAAGTTAAGTGGAGCTACAGACAGACGTTTTCGTACCATCAATTCCATAACTTTGACGACAAACGGCAGGACTCATGGATAGCTTGAATAATCGGGTTGGTTGATATTTTAATTCTTTGCATTAGACTGTAGTGAGCACGTCTTGTTACCTCCGGGAAGCTCGGAACATTGCGGGTAGCAAACATTTGCGAAGCTGAGCACCTCGGGGGTAATTTATGTAAGAGTCTAAAAGACCTGTTGTACAGCAAATTTAGGGTTCTGTCAGAACCTTTTTTACAATTCACCCAAAATTGCTGTCCGATATTACTGCAGAAAGTACGAAAGAGAGTGTCTTCAGCTTCACTTGTACAGAACCGGAAGTTCCTTATATATATATATATATATATATATAATGAATAAGAAAATAATAGTGAAAACACGAATAAGAGTATAGCATCTGTTCGAAGCCATTTTGTTCTTTTATATATTAATCCCGTATGGCCCATAGAAATTAAATGAAAATCCCACTCTTCCTTTTGTTTTAGCAATTTCTTGACTTTAACAAGAAAGCTATTACGCAATTCGCTGTTGTACTGTTTCGTTAATTTAAATACTAAGGATTTATTTTAAGACCTTTTAGTTTGGATCCGAAATCTACAAAAATAAATTGAGCAAGTAAAGTAAAATAAACAGCCTCTCCTTATTACTTTTGGAATAAAGAGTAGACACAAAATTTTTCATATTCACGCTATACTTGTTGAGAGTCGAAAGCGAGTTCAAATTAAGCGTATAACGGTTTAAATATACAGGGTGATCCAAAATAAGTGTTTCTTCCCTCCCAAAAAATAACTGTAATAAATTGGGTATTTTTTAACCTCTTTGTGGATTACCCTGTATATTTTAATATACAGGGTGATCCAAAATAAGTGTTTCTTCCCTCCCAAAAAATAACTGCAATAAATTATTTTTTAACACCTCTTTGGGGATTACCCTGTATAGGTTAATTACCCCTGTATAGGTTATACTTAGTTTTATTAATGTATGAAGTCGACTGGAGTTTCGTCTTTGACCTGGCAGGGTAATGTATAGTGGTAAAGGCGCCCGGCTGTTAATCTGAAGGTCGTGGGTTCGAGCAACATCTTTGACCTTAGATTTCAGCGATGATGTGGCATCTTTGGGTCTTCCTTGGAACCCATTTTCACAATCATTTCAACGTTCTCGACCCCACCACCCAAAATCTAACGTAACTTACACAGAAAACAAAGACTTCCCTGAACCTTCTATACATAGAAATATTATCTTCTATTCATCTATTGTCTCAAATCACTCCAAAAAGAAGTTTTGGAGACAATTCCTTCTATCTAAAGAAGTTTTGGAGACAATTCCTTCTATCTAAAGAAGTTTTGGAGACAATTCCTTCTATCTAAGGAAGTTATGCATCATTAAGAAGTTCTTATATCATCTGACAAGAAGAAGCTTTGATACCCAAAAGAAAGAAAAACTTCTCTTAGAATGTACCCTCAAAAAGAAGTTATAAGTTCTAAATTTAGAAGGTTTATTTTGAGTGCAGTTCAATCAAAACGAAAAGCACTTTGGACCTTTTCCAGTTTGTGTACCGTTTTTCATATAATTTATTTTTGCTTCTTTTCAGATCAAAAATGAGTGATCAAAAATGAGTTCTTGATAACCTAACCTAACCTAACCTAACCTAACCCACATTATAACTTTCGTCACTTGGACACAGGATGTTTACTATGCTGTATGTAATGTACTGTAGAAAACGGTACATAAACTGGAAAACGTCCAGCATTTTTAGCGTAAGTAATTTTTAACCTTTATATGCTTTTCAGTCATAATTACTTATACAAAATTTAAAAAAAAAATATTTTTACAATTTTTTATGCATGTTAATATTTTTCGCGAGAAATATACCCAAAGCTTTTTCTTTTTATCCAACGCACCCCCCCCCCCTCTCCCCTTCAAACTGAAGGCACTCCTTCACGACCCCTTCATTTCAACTGCAAATGACATTCATGGAATGTAATTTATTGGTACTATAATCAGTGTGAGGTACCATTAAATACTTCATTTATTAACGTAAATGGCGTGTTTTCTAAACAATTTTTACATATACTGGATGTTGAAAAACTTTAGAAATACAGGGTGATTCAAAATAATGTAGACACATTTTGAAACTATTTATTTTGGATACTAATTGCACTTAACCTTGGTTAACCTTGGTTTTGCTTCCGCTCGAATTGTTCATTCTGACGAAGGTCAAGCTTGTCACTCCACCTTAGACCTACAGTTTAACGTCGAAGTCGAACCACGCCCCACTCAGCCCAGCGTCTTTCTTCATCACTAGACTACCCAGGGTACCCATTTATCTACCAACCAAATTCTTTATTGCGTGAAAAGATGAACAGCTAGGTTTTGCTGCGCGCCGCCTGCCGTCACCGGGTCTCGATCCCGGGGCCGATGGATTCGTAGTCAGCGACGCCAACCACTACACTACTGAGGCTTAATAAACAAAAACGATACTTTGTACATTAAAAAAATGTAAAAGCATTTAATAGTCATCTTATGTTAAATGTTCAAAATGTTAACTACTAGTGATGCACCGATACCTCAATTTTGCCGATACCGATTAATCGGCCGATACCAATTTGCCGATACCGATTAATCGGCATCAATTTAGAAAAATTATAAGTATAACCCAATGTAATGTATATTAATTAATATTATATTATTTATTATTTACTTTTATTTACTATAATAAAAACTTATTACTTAATTAGCGATGTGAGCTTGTTTTTTGTTTTTTAATAAAAGTTTTTATTGATACTCCAAAATATTATTCACTGAGAATATTCGAGAATTTTCTTTTTTCTTAGTTTTAAGAGAGTTTTAGATTGTTTTACAGCTTTTATAGAATTCTAGAATATTTCAGAACCTTATGGAACTTTCTAGAATGTCTTAGAATATTCTAGACGATTCCAGAACATTCTGGAATACTCCGGATTTGGGAGAAAATAGTACCTATATAAAGGATGGCAAATTATTTCCTTGGTTAGTTGTGGTTGTGTATAGCAAAAGCAAGTATCTACATGTGATTGTGATATTGTCTGTTGAGCCTTTTATGGTAGGCCAGGTAGTTCTTTTTGAAGTATTTTTTTTTGCCATTTTGGATAATAATTTGAATAACAAATTGAAAGTGTTATTAAACTGGTTTTCTTAAGCTTAGCATTATTTATAACTGCTTGATCAGCTTGAATCATTCAAAATTATTTCAAATTTGTTTTTAAATTTATACATTTAAGATTGAATATTAGTATTGTTTTTTAATATTATTTGGTTATTTACAACAAAAATATAGTTGTTATTTACAACAAAAATATAGTACCCTATTTTATAACATTATAGCAAATAGAGCAAGCATCTACACATGATTTTCTTGTTCCTTAAGGGAACAGGGAAACCTTGATAAGGTAGGGGAAATTTACGTTAGGTATAATAAAAAGTCCATACATAGCCTACATACATACAAATCCATACATACATACTGGTATAGATACTAAAATACATACTATTGCAGTTACTTAAATAATTACTAATATAGTTACTAAAATACATACTGATATAGTTACTAAAATATATTTTGATATACCGTAGTTACTAAAATACCGTACATACTGATATAGCTGTGTGAGTTAGTGATGTGTTATGTGGAATTGGCAATCTAGTTCTTATAATGGCATGTGATTGTGGTATGATATAATTGGGTGTTTTCCGGTTTGTCTTTTATATTTCAATATACATATCGCTACGGTTTTACCTGTAACTGTATAACGGGAACCATAACAATAGCTAATAAATACGTTCTGATATATAGTTACTAAAATACAGTACTAATATAAATTAGTTAATTATTATTTCTTCACTCATCCTATCATTCACTTCTGACTTAGAATTTCTCCATTTTGACAGGAACTGAAGTTAAGTTGTATCAGAATAGTTGAAAACCCCCTCAAATATTCTATAAAAGAAAATTATCAAAAATTCTCGGTTCAGAGAATATTCTCCTAAAGATTATTCCCGAGAATTTTACAACACTAATATGAGCTATGTCTAAATCTTCCAAAACCAGCCCAATTTGGGATTTTTTTGCCATCTGTTCAGAAGATAATAGCAAAGCAAAGTGTAAAGTATGTGGTGCGCTTATATCCAGAGGAGGAAAGGAAACACATAAAATGACTACATCAAACCTCAGAAGCCATCTTAAGTCTCAGCACAAAGCTCTTTTTAACAAACTTGAAGCTCTCAACAAGCAACAGCATCCAGTAAAAAAAACATCACTAACAAGTCAAAGCATACTCATGTCCACTTTTCTGTCAAAGAAAGTTACTGACTCTCCAAGTGACGAATCATCAAATAAAGATAGAAAAACTGAGATAGTTTCGTTGGGAAAACCAGGCCCCTCCAATAGGAAATCATTAGAAGAAACTACATCAGAATTTGAGCATGTAGAACCAAAAGTACATGAACTACAATTATCAGACAGCAAGTTAACAAGTCAAGATAAAACTCTGTTACAACCATCATTGGAGAATCTACTGGAAAAGAAAAAGAAGTGGGCAATCAATGATAATAGAGCTAGAGTTATTACTTTGAAGATTGGAGAAATGATCTGCTACGATCTGCAACCCTACTCAGTTGTAGAAGACATTGGCTTTAAAAATTTGATAAGCCATCTTGAGCCTAGATACACTATACCATCGAGAAAGCATTTTGCAGAAAGTGTCATCCCCTTCATTTACCAAAAATTGGAAACTACTCTACGTACCAAGCTTGATAATGCGTCATATGTCAGCCTTACTACAGATGGATGGACGGCTAGTCGTTTTATAGCTTAACAGCCCACTGGATAAATGAGGAGTTTGGACCTGAGCAAGCTGTTCTACAAATGTCCCATTTTGAAGGCTCACATACTGGAGTTAAAATAGCAAAGTTTTTAACAGACTCCCTCAAAAAATGGAACATCAATAAGGAAAGATTAGAGAGTGGCCTAGAAGACTCCTCATTTTGTTGTATTATACATACACTTCAATTATGCATACAAGATAAAGTTATTAAAGAACAAAGAAGCGTAAAAGACATGCTTGCGGTTGTACGAAATTTGGCAACTCATTTCCATCACTCTAGTTCAGCACGAGATGCTTTAAAGGAAATACAAAATGAAATTAAATTACCGCAGCATGCTATCATCCAAGACGTATCAACTAGGTGGAATAGCACCTAATATGCTAGCACGCATTGTTGACAAAAGAAAGCAATAATCCTATATTGTATAGGGAAAAAGCATACTTGCTTAACAGATGACCAATGGGAGCTTGCCGAAACACTTGTCATGGTTCTCAAACAGTTTGAAGTAGCGACCAAAGAGATGAGCTTTGCAGATGCATTAATTTCTCAAGTCATTCCTTTTATTGTATCAATGGAAAAATATCTGGATTTTGCTGTGACAAATGTCAAAGGTATTCAAACCATTCTTGAGGAAGTCAGAGGTAGTTTTAAAGAAAGATTTAACAAGTATAAAGAAGAATCTAAACTAATCCTAGCAACAGTACTCGATCCACGGTTCAAAATGAAATATTTTGTTACATCAGAAGACAAGGAGAGAGCCCTAACAGAACTATATAATGCTTCAGACAAATTTGCAAAACCAAAAACTGATGGTAAGTCAAATAATATTTATATTTTATTCTTATTTTCCCAGATTACAATTTTATTTTCATAATTTTTTTTAAAAATTGATTCTAGGGTTTAGGATATTAACTTTTTAACTCAGTCAGTAGTTATTTTCATTAGCCAAATACCTATTCATTGTTATTTAAAATAAATAGATCTAATGTTCCTTCAAAATTAGTTCATCTATTTCCTTATTTTTTAAATTACAAAGTAAATTGGTGCACTAAAGTGATTTATTCTTATTGGCAAAGTTGATTTTTTCAGATTTAAACTAAAATCTAAAAAAAAAAAATCATTAGGTTTTATGACATACAGTTACCAGTGTTGTATGAACTTTAATAGCTATACTTAAATTACAGAATACAGCACAAGTTTAACTGACTCAGAGTTTCAGACTCTGGTTCTACTGCTTCTGGATCAGATGCTGAGTCGACAACCTCAGGTTCACCCTTAAAAAAGCTAAGAATGCAAGATGATATATATAATTTTTTGAAGAAGGGAAAGCAACTTGGAACAGTCAAAAAGGGTTACAAAAAAGTCGAAATCAATCCACAAACAACTTATTAAAGACAAAAAGATAAAATGGTTAGCAACATTTTTTTTAGGTGACTTTATATTTAAATTATTTATGTAATGTAACGTAACACTGCATGATTGTATGTATTTTCTATTTATTTCAGGAAAGAAGAAGTTGATTTCTACCTATCACTTCCTGCAATAGCAAAGAAAGAATGTCCATTTCATTGGTGGAACAATTATGATATGGGCAAACATGGAAGAAATCAACAGAAAATGAACAACAGCTAACTACACTCTGCAAAATGGTCAAAAAATATCTGTGCGCTCCTCCCTCTTCAGTTTATAGTGAAAGATTGTTCAGCACAGGAGGAAATATCTACGAATCCAAGAGAAACAAATTAACGCCCGAACATGGGGAACAATTGTAACATGAAATTTTTAAAATAAAAAAAAAAAATTTTTCCAACACTTCAAGCAGCTGTAAGGAATATATTGAATAAATAAACCATTTTTAAAAAGTTAATTTTTAGTTATTTTAAGGAAAATATTTTTATATGAAGATAGCTACCATAGAATTTGAAGAATTTGATTGTTTTTTACCAGGATGTGTGTTTTCAATAAAGCTTCATTTCGGTGTTGTCTTAATCATTTATGTTTGGTTAATGAAGTTTATTTCGGTTGAAATAAGGTAGTTTTTTGCTAAAAATTTTGTCTTCTATACATGCGACTCAGTGTAAAATGATTTTGATGTTCCTAACTGCTGGATTTAAAATAAGAGACACAAAAGGTTAAAGTTTTGTGATTTAGTGGTAAAAACTAGAAACAATTTTAATTATAGTTTTAAGAATGTCGCATCAGCAAAAAAATCATTTCCCATTTGGTGACCCAATTCGCCCCACTCGACGCTACCTATGCCAAGCTTGCCGATACCGATTAATCGGCCGATATTAGGAAAATAATCGGCATGCCAGGTGCCGATACCGATTAATCGGTGCACCTCTATTACACGCAAACATAATCGGCACACAATGTTCATATTAATTGAGATTTTGCGTACTTCTCGAACAATCGCTTCCTGCAAGTGTTGCACATTTTGAGGGTTAGTACCATACACTTTGTCCTTTAAACACCCCCATAGAAAGAAGTTCAGTGGTGTAAGATCGGGTGATCTTGGAAAATATTCAGTAGCTGTTCCACGATGACCTATCCACAACCCAGAAAACTCTGTATCAAGAAAAGTTCGATAATGTGGCGGTGCGCCACCTCGCTTAAAATAAACCTCATGGTCCCCATACAGATGTCGTATTGCGGAAACAGCATCATTACGCAGCATTTCCAGGTAATTTTGATCTGTTACAGGACTATTAAAAAAGAATGGTCCAACAATACTACGCGAAGAAAGCCCAGCCACACCGCTAGGCCTGCCAGATTAACATGATTTTCCACATAAATGTTTGGGTTTTGCACCACCCAAAACACACTGTTGTGACGATTTATGTGGTTATTCAGTCTGGAAGTAGCTTCAAATGTCCTATGGTTTATGATAAAGGAATATCATGGCCACCAGCATCACCAGACCTAAACTCCTGTGGCTTTTATCTGTGGAGTTATTTAAAAGATAGAGCATTTAAACAAAAGCCACACACAATAGAATTAAAAGCATCAGTTGAACAAGAAATTTTTCAGATTTTACCAGATACTCTGTCCAGAGTATTGCAAAATTTTGTTGTTCGTGTGCAAAGAGTTAATGAGCTGAAAGAACATCACATAGACCATGTTTTGGACTAAGGGACTAATTCCCCATGTGTAGAGAAGGTACAATAAAAATTCATGGTTTTATTTTTGTTATAAAAAATACGAGTACAAACCTTTTAAAGTGACAGATGTTTAAAAAACTTACCTGATAGGTTAAACAACATTAAAAATATTACTTACATACATGATACTTTTACCTTAGTCCACCACCAAAGATCAAAGCTTGTAAATGCCTAAGTTATACAGAACTTTTACACATTTCATCTAGGAGACATTCTATGGACACTCCTATTAACCTAACCTAATTTAACCTAATTCATTTGACCTAACTTATGGTACCCTCTAACCTGACCGAATCCCCAAGACATGGATAGAATGTCTTATCGGCAAAATCTCACAGGCCGGATTTTACTTTTAATTTATAAGGAAACTCTCCCACTAATTCTCCTTTAATTTCTCATTTCTCATTAACGTTCATACTCAATCACGCTTAAAATCAGTCTTACATCCAGAGTCATGCTGTCAATCCATACTCATTCTCACAATTGCTGAAGTTAAGCGACATTTGTTCTGAGTTGTAGTTGGATTGGGGATTGTCTTCTGCGTCCAGATTATGTATGTCATCGCTTATATCTTGAAAGGCCCTAGCTCGAAAATTTAAAAACAAAACGTTTTTATCGAAATATTGGTTCGTTTTCGTGTCCTGCACCTTGTCTCAAAAGGGCCTAGCTCTCCTCCAATCAGAAAGTTCGTGCACCTTGTAGAATCAAGCGCGACAAGTGGGACGACCTTCAAAGCAATAAAACAGTTTTTCTTGTTTCCTGAATAATTGACTTTTTGCGAGCTAGGGCCTTTCAAGATATAAGCGACGATATAGCGACTTGTGGTTCGGATCCCACATAAAGCCGCAGGTCCCCTCTTACATACGACCTAAGATGTTGCGAAGGAGGTTAAAATAACCCAATGAAAAAAAATCTCACAATCACTCGTATATTCGCAGTCCGAGCATCGAAATAACTTCCTTCGCAACATCTTAGATCGTACGTAGGAGGGGACCTGCAGCTTTATGGATATGATTAATTTATATTAAAACACGATCGAACGCAATAAAACTCACTCATACAAAAGTGATCGTTGCGACAAATAAAGCGTTTGTTTACCAAAGTGTTTTAAATACAATAACCGTACTTAAGCAAGACTGAAAGAGAAAAAAAAACCGGCTTTTCTCTTTGAATTAAAGCGTTTATTAATTATCATTATTATTTTAGAAAGTCGATATCAGCCTATGTCTTTATAAAGGATTTACATTTAATTTCCAATATTCTGAATAGTTTTTTTATTTTCAGTACTGAGTTTCTTAATAATAATTCTAGATAAGAATTTGCAGTATGCTAAGAATAATGTCTTCATTTTTTCTTCTGCTGACGCGTTTCGTTCATATACTTCGAACATCTTCAGAGCTTTATACATAATTTTAAAGTAAAATGGGTTATACCTGTATATATATTTTTCTTGATTGTAAATTTGATACAATTTCAAATTAATTTAAGAATATTCGAAAGTTTATTTAATTTTATATTAATTTTCGGTTTTTTCACTTTAATGTAAAAGGCTTCGGCAATTTTTAGTTTTTGTACGTTATGTGATGAGTAGAAGATTTGAAAGTGAGATATTTTTTAAATTTAATATTTTATGATCTACTCTGTAATGTCCGTTAATTTTACTCGGGCGATATTTATGTTGGTACGCTCTCTCTTTAATGTGGTTTGTGGTGTAACCAATGTAAGTCGACGTACAGTCAACTACGGGAGTAACGGGACACGTAAATTGGTACACCACACGATGTTGCTTATCAGGGTTTTTGTTACGTGTCGAAAAATGGCTCAATAACTTTTTGTTTTTATAGTATATGTTAACATTGATAGTTTTTTCTTTATCCATTGGTTTTATGTGCCTCTTTAATATATTGTTTAGACATTTTTCTTCATATTTTTAGTCTTGTTGGGTTTCTTGTTTCGAAATAAAATTTTATACCTATATTTTTATTTTTATTTTCATCATCTTCCTTATTTTTGTTATATAAATTTGTTAGAGTTCGGTTTACGATATTATCGATTAAAAATAGCGGAAAATCACTGTTTATTAGATTTTGCTTTATTCTCTCAATTTCTTGATTAAATAGTTGCCAACTTGAGCATATATTGAAAGCTCCGTGCACGAGTGTTTTAATTATTGATAGTTTATTTTTTCTGGTGAGTATGAATTATAATTTTGGTGCCAATAATCCAGCAGGGTTGCTGCAGCACCTTAAACAGAAATAAAATAAAATAAAAAAATTATAATTTAAATACGTTCCTTTGTCCGTTGGTTTAACACGTACACCACTCGTTAAACATCCATTTTGACCAATGAATATATTAATGTCGAGAAAAGAGAGTGTATTATTCAAGGAAGGTTCAAATGTGAATTTTAATTTACTTAGTTCATGAAGTCTTCGAATAAATAAAGGAATGTGGTTATTGTTTTTAAATAGTATCAAGGTATCGTCGACATATCTCTTATACAGTTTTGGGAGCTATTGAAGAATAGGGACCCCAGCCTTCTTTAGTTAGGCTTATAAGGCTAACTAACGAAAATATCACGACCTAACCTAACCAATCGTTAGGTTAACTGTACGCCCTTGACGATTGGTTAGGTTAGGTCATGATATTTTCGTTAGTTAGCCTTATAAAGCTAACTAAAGAAGGCTGGGGTCCCTATTCTTCAATAGCTCCCAGTTTTGGGTTGTAGAAGTTTTCTTTCATTATTTTATTTTCTAAGTTTGACATATTATTATTATTATTATTATTATTATTACTAGTACAGTTCCCGTCACCTCGCTGACGGTTAGACAGGCTAAACTACAAAAAAAGAACCCAGCCGTGAAAATTTTGAGCTTCACATTGTGTCAACATTTCTGAATCTAGTATCTCCCAAAACCTCCTCACCCCCATTCATACAACTTGGGGGCTAACCCCTCCCCCATTACCCCCACCCCTCCCCATTACCCCACCCACCCCCCATTACCCCCACCCCCACCCTTCCCCCATTGCTAAACTACAGAAAAGAACACAGTCATGAAAACCTTGAGCTTCACATTGCCGCCCGTAATACAATTTCTGAATTTTTTTTACAATTTCTGAATTTTTTTCTCACAATTTTTTCTCACAATTTCTGAAAGTGTGACGGACAGACGGACAAACGGACAGACGGACAGCTCTCTTATTATAGTATAGATTATTAAAAATACTTTTCTTGAAGTGTTCTTTAATTAAAGTTCAAAAAAAATTTATTTAATTTAAAAAAATTCTTCTTTAGGACTATTCTTGAATGAAACTAAGTTACTACTACTACTACTACTTTGTTTGATTTTTAATCCGTTTCGTCTGTACACTGTACACATTTTCAAGGAAATGAAGTGTACAGACGAAACGTTCGATTGAAAAATCAACAAAGAAGTAGTAACTTTGTTTTATTCAAGAATAGTCCTCAAGAAGATCTTTTTACTTAAAAGAAATATGATAATAAAAACTCACTCTAATAGACAGAGTTTATTTCCACAACAGTTTCGATGCCCACTGGCATCCTCTTCGAGTGGATACAGAAAAATGAATGAACCAAAAACGAGACGGAAAATAGTCCAGGGACAATTGAGAAATTGTGAATTTCTCAATGATCCCTGAACTGTTTTCCTTTTTGTTTTTGGTTAATTCGTTTTTCTGTATCCACCCGAAGAGGATGCCAGTGGGCATCGAAACTGTTGTGGAAATAAACTCTATCTATTAGAGTGGGTTTTTATTATCATATTTTGACCTTCACGTAGAAAAGTGAAGTTTTTTGCATTTGAAAGAAATAGTTTCCGAAAATTTAGAGAAGACCTAAAAAATGCATATGTCTGATGTAAGATAACCTCATCATATCTTCTTTTCTTATCTTCTTTTATGTATAAATAGACATGAGGCTTCATGTTAAAATAATCGTTTATATAAAGAACCTTACGTCAGTTTGGTTTCTCGCTAATATTTATACCTATTATTTGTAGTCATATGGAGTGAATAAATTCAGGATTAGTCACCTATTTCGTCTAACCCTAGAAAGCCAGCGTGTACTATTCCAATAAAAGTACATTTGTTTTCTGGAAATAATGTCTTTTATTGTACTCAAATTAATTTTATTAATTTTTAATTCAACCTATAAATGTAATTTTCATTAGTCTCTATGTGTGCGGTCCCACACTGGCTTTCTAGGGTTAAAATAGTTTGAATAATATCTCTCTCTCTCTCTCTCTTCACACATAGGTGTGTGTGTGTGTGTGTGTGTGTGTGTGTGTGTGTGTGTCCGGACGAAAGAGGACATTTTAAACACTGTCCTTTCTGCAGTTACAATATTTCAAGTTTCACAATTTTTCAAGCATTTGTAAAGTAAAATGCATGAATGCGTTTTATCGTACCATCCGAAACTGCACATGAAATGGAATTTTAATTAATTTGTATGTTTCTGCAACAACTGCTATGTAAGGAGTGCTTCTTATATATATATATATTATATATATATGGATCTTTTCCGTTTGACTGCCGCCATTGAAACATAATTAAACTTCAGCCTTCTTTAGTTAGCTTTATAAGGCTAACTAACAAAAATATCACGACCTAACCTAACCAATCGTCAAGGTCGTACAGTTGACCTAACGATTGGTTAGGTTAGGTCGTGATATTTTCGTTAGTTAGCCTTATAAGGCTAAGTAAAGAAGGCTGGGGGCACTCACCTCTTATGTTTCAATGGCGGCAGTCAAACGGAAAAGATCCATATATATATATATATATATATATATATATACAGTGAAATTTAAAATTTGATGTTTACGAGTGTTGCAACGTAACTCCAAATGAAAAATAGGTCTTAAAATATTTTTGGGATGAAAACTGTAAAAGATTTCCCCGGTTCCAAATTATTTTGTATATCTGCTTTATAATAAAAGAGCGTTTATTTGTTTGCTCAGTTTCAAAGCGTTCAATAATGATAATACAGTGCGTTCGAAAAGTCTCTCCGCAGTGCTATGTTAAACGCGTAGGAAATTGAAAAACTAATGTTTTCATTGAACCATGATTTAGTGATTTTATTACATAACCTTTTGATTTTACAGCGTGTGTTGAAAGCGTTTTCCACCATTTTGTAGGCACAGAGCAACTCGTCTACACTTGTTGTCAAACACTTTTGACAACGAGCACATTGACTGCGGAGAGACTTTTTGAACGCACTGTATAATAATAATATTGTTCGCTGGTACGAGATAAAGCCCATGAAAATAAAGAAAAAAAAGAGTACAATATTTATCAAAGTAATAAACGATACGACTAATTAGTTAAATAATAACTTTAAAAACTAAAAAAGGCAATAAACATAATACGCATAATTAAATGGGTAATAATATACGTATTTCCCGGCGTATGATGCGCACTTTTTTTCCCCCCAAAATACTCCAAAAATCACCCTGTGTTAAAATTAACTCGTTAAAATTGTACGTGTGAAGTGAGGTAGGAGGTATATTTTTCCTAAATTTTTATTTTCCTAAATTTTCTCTTCAAAATAATTTTCTCTTCAAAATTAGGGTGCGTGTTATACGCCGGGAAATACAATAATTGATAATGAAATCTACCCAAAGCTAATAGTGGAAAATAAAAATAAAAAGTAAATTTAATAAAAATACCAACGTTGGTGTTAATTGGAGCTATAGACAAACACTTTCATACCAAGAAGTCCATAGTCTAGAACAGGGTTTTCAACCTGGTGTACGCGTACCCCCAGAAGTACGCATATGTCATTATTATTATATTTGTAGAGTTATGAACATTAATACAACATAAATGAATGTAAAAGGGGTACGCGGTAGACGCAAGGTTGAAAAGCCTTGCCTAGAAGATATAAAGCAGGAATGATGAATTTGGATAATTGGATTATTTTGAATTCTTCGCATTAAACTATACTGAACACGATTTGTTACCTCAGGGAGGTTCGAGACGTTGTGATTAGTGAACATTTGTAAAGCTGAGCATCTTGGAGGTAACTTATGCAGCAGTCTAAAAGATGTTATAAAGCAAATTTAAGAATGTGAGTTTAAATGAAATATAACGTAAGTTACTTGAAGTGTAAGTACTGAAGTGTATTAAAGCAGAAAATTGTATAAAATGGTATAAAATTACATTTTAGAGGAGGGAAGTTGAAAATTATATGGAGTAGTTTATAAACACAACGAAATAATCTAGTTACCCCCCCACCAAATAAATTTAATATAAAATCAAAACAAAATATTATTATTATTAAATTTGTGTAGGTATATATTAGGTTTAGGGACCGACCGAAAGTTGGCTCGACTTTCAACCGGAACCTGAAACCGAAAGTCGAGTACTTTATATGAAAGTATTGTAATATAAAATGGAATACTAATATTTTATATGTAATGTAATTCAATCGCTTTATTATTCCTTTACATGCAAAACGTGGAACACATAATTAAAGAAAACTCAAAAAACATTCCAAAAATATTAATGTTCATTAATGCAAATTAATAAGAAACTTAAGACATTTCGATTCATTCAATATTCAAAGTTCAAATATTTCAAGTTTTTTGAAAGGAGGGTGACATCTTCAGCGTTTACTGGGGTCAAATTCGCCCGTTTGGTGTCGATGACATTGCCTTCAGTAGAAAAGAGTCGCTCCGATTCCACTGAACCCGAAGGGCAGTTCGGTCAAGTTTACTTTCGGTTTCGGTCAAGTTTACTTTCGGCCGAAACCGAAACGGAACTTCGGTCGGTCCCTAATTATGTTAATAATATTTACGGTATTTCTTTATAAATAATTCGAAATTGTGACATATAAAGCGTAAAACATCTATTTATTTACTGTCTGGAAGGCAATCGAATCTGTTCCCTCATCTTAAGAAACCTGATCGAGCACGTCTGGTTGAGCCCAAACATCTTTCCTCTTTTCCTCAATTTTTGTTTCTTTTTTCTTGGTTTTGTTTTGTTTTATTTTCCGTCTCCGCCCTCTTCTTTCTCGTTTTCCTTCCGTTTTCGGATTCTCTTGGAATTTACCTCTCCCAGCCCCGTCCTCCAAATACGGTGAAACGCAGATGAGAGAGAGAAAGAAGAGATCAGTTAGCAATTTTGCCTTCTGTTCTCCTTCTCAGTTTTTGATGTGTGGTCAAAGTCTAGAAATTAACGTAGTCACGCCTTTCACAACCGAAGCCAGTTGTTTAAAAATGTGAAGCTGCATTTAACCTTTTAGGACGAAAGGTATAAATTGCTAACGTTTCAAATACACGCATATATAACTTAAACCCTACAAAAAATTCAGGACTTAAAGGGTTTAAAAATGGTTGAAATTACTTACATGTTAATAATGCAAAGCGTGATATAGATATAGATAAGTTTTGGTGTGGTTTTGTAGGAGGGGAAGGGTTTCTCTCTTCCTACTGTGAGATGTCGGCGTTTCGTCTGAAGAACTTTCTGGGTTCCTCGTGGGGTTAGAACTTAGAAGGCTCCCGGACTCGGAGCTCCAAACCTCAAAAACTTGCTGTCACAACTGCGCGAGTGAGCCTGGTCAAGTCAAGACATTCTCTCTCTCTCTCTCTCTCTCTCTCTCTTGCTTCCGTTTCTTTTCTTTGCTCCTCTTCTTGTTTCCCTCCTTCTCTTTTGTCGTTTAACCTCTTCGTTTTACGCGTTCTATGGGTATCGCCAACTCCCATCAATCCCATAGAGCTCCCTAGAGTGAAGATCTCCTGTCTAGGCCTTTGGCCATGACTCTTCTCAAGCCATGAGATCGAGAAGTCGTTTGATAAGAGTACTGGATATCAGTGAAGGACACACAGTTTGATGAGTTCTGAGGTTAGTTAGAACTCAGTTACAAGTTTGGTTGTTGTGAAGGTGCATGCTTCGTTCCTTGAGAATTTCTGGTATCCTTACAATTCCCCAAAGGACTATTTACTTGGTCATAATGATGAACTAGCCCTTCCTTCGGTGAGTCTCCGACTGCCAAAAATAGGATTCCATTTAAGCTAAATACAAAATAAGCCTTTACATATTTTTCCTTAGTCGTATTGATACAAGTGATTTTTAGTGAAATATAAGGTGTCTTATAAATCAGTGTGTGTGTGTGTGTGTGTGTGCTTTCTTGGAGTTGTTTAACCTTCATAACAGTTAAGGTCATATAACGGAGGGAACCTACCGCTTTACGTGGAACTTGAACCACGGGTCGCTACATCATCTTGACACAAAGGACAGTCACCCTTCCAGCTATTACCCAGATCCAACGTCGCGTAACTCGCTTATCTAACGGAAAGCAGCATTACGACGTAGCCACGATATAACCCATAATTCAGTGTAGAGTTTTAGTTAACCACTACATTTAATCCGACACTGACTTATGGTACACACTGTATATTAACTTAGGCTTATATCTTATTCAGTAATTGTTCAACAGTTATCATTTATTTTAATTCAGTTAATTAAAAAAAGGATCGCGTGCTTCATTTAGACTTGTTTATAACTTTTCCATTCAAGGTCATTTATGATAAAATTCATTTTAAGACTTGTACAATATTATTAATTTTCTCTTATAATTACCAGGGCGCTCCACTTCTCATAGCTGTTTTTCCTTTCTCTTAATTATTTTTTCATTTTATATATATATATATATATATATATATATATATTCGAAAGACTTGCACTTGTCTTTATAAAAATATCTTTAATTTCACTGGGAAGTTTTACAGTTTTATATATATATATATATATATCCCCCAGTTCTGGGTGAGTCGGGGAAGCCGATTCCGTCCCTGGTTACGGACCGTTGAGTTTGCCGCTCAGCTTGGTCCGTGGCTATTTCGCTGTTTTCTCTGCCTCTTATAATGCCGCTTCCCCTTACAGTTCCATTTTGCATTGGAACTGTAGGGGGCTTTTAGCTAACTGGGAGAACCTTGCCTCCCTGCTGGAGAGCGAGCGGCCTTCCTGTGTTTGTCTCCAGGAGACTATCCTGGCTGCGCGGGGACTCCCTCGTCTCTCTGGCTAGGTTGGTTTCCCTTGCACCCCGGATGAGCACACACGCCGGCGGGTGCGGCGATTTACGTGCATCATTCGTTACCATCGCGGGGTGTGCCTCTTCGCACTTCCTTGCAGGCTGTGGCTGTGCGGCTCTTTTTAGATCGCCAGTACACTGCCTGCTCGATTTATATTCCTCCTCATGACCCTCCTTCTCGCGACGCGGTTCGCGAGTTGGTGCTGCAACTACCTCGACCGTTTCTCCTCCTCGGGGACTTTAACAGTCGCGACCCGGCTTGGGGAGATGTTCGGTCGACTAATGTTGCTGGTATGTACTCTCCTTAATGGAGGAACTTTCCTTTGCGTGCCTCAATTCCGGTGAACCTACTTACTTCCACGAACCCACGGGTTCATTTACCTGTATTGATCTCTCCTTGGTGTCCCTCGATGCCTTACTCGATTTTTCGTGGAAGGTGTTGGGGGACTCTTATGGCAGTGATCATTACCCAGTCTGTCTTGAGCCGGTCGGACCGCAGCCGGGCGTCTCGTCTCGACCGAGGTGGTGCCTTGCGCGGGCTGACTGGCCATCTTTCAGAGCTCGTTCCGTCATTGTCCGTTCGGTATTGAGCTTTGGCTCTGTGGATGAGAGCTTGGAGTTCTTCGAGCGGGTGGTGATGGGCGTCGCGGAGGACTGATTCCTCGATCTTCCGGTAACCCGCGGACTCGTAGCGCCCGTGGTGGACTTCAGCATGTCACACCAGCAGTGTGCGAGAGGAAGAGGGCAACGCGCCGCTTCCACCGCACCCGGCGCGCGGACCACTTGATTGAGATGCGGCGGGCGAAGGCTTTCGCCCGCCGGACTCTCAAGTTGGCCCGTCGGGCCTCTTGGCGTGCTTTTGTGTCCGGCATCTCCTCATCTACCCCTTCTGCTGCTGTGTGGCGGAAGGTACGTAGTATCGAGGGGAAGCCAGTCCCTGCTAGTCGCCCTGTCCTTCGGGACGGGGACGGCTTCCTTTCGGATCCTGCTGCTGTGGCATGATCGGCTGGCCGGCTTTGCTGCGGTTTCCCGTTCGCCTTCAGCTGCCGATCGCCCTTTATCGGAGGTCACGTTCCCGCCCCCTGGGAACGAGCCCTATAAACCATCTCTTTACGATGCGGGAACTTCAGGCTGCCTTGGCAACCCGTCGTTCTTCCGCCCCTGGCCCTGATGACATTCCGTATGACTTTCTTTGGAATCTGCACCCGATGGCCCTGCACTTCTTGCTGGATCTTTTCAACCGGGTGTGGGTTGAGGGGTCGTTCCCTTCCCGTTGGAGGGAGGCGATTGTGGTCCCGATACCTAAGCCGGGGAAGGATCCGGCGGAGGTGGCGAGCTATCGGCCTATTGCTTTGACGAGCTGCTTATGCAAGCTCCTTGAAAAGATGGTGGCCGTCCGACTTTCCTTTACACTGGAGTCGCTTGGGTTATACCCCCCGACCCAGTATGGCTTTCGTCGATTTCGGGGTACTCTGGACCCCCTTCTCCTCCTTGGCCATGATGTACGGGAGGCATTTTCCCGCCGGAATCTTGTTCTGGCCGTCTTTTTCGACGTCCAAAAGGCCTATGACACGACCCGTCGGGGAGTTGTCATGGACCGTTTGAAGTCTCTTGGTTTTGTGGGCTTTTTGCCCACGTTTCTTCGCTTCCTCTGCCGTCGCACTTTCCGCGTCCGTAATGGGGCGGCCCTATCTGACCTGTATGTTCAGGAGGAGGGGGTGCCCCAGGGGTGTGTTTTAAGCGTCTCCTGCTTCAATCTGGTTATGTCTGCGCTACCGGGAGCTCTTCCGCCCTCGGTGCGCTGTTCCATCTACGCAGATGATCTGGCTGTCTATGCCGCGGGGACGAGTCCCCCCCTCGTGGAGAGGCAAGTCCAACTCGCGGTCAATCGGGTTGAACGCTGGGCGTCGTCGGTGGGCCTTACGCTGTCTTCCCCGAAGACTTCGTGTGTGGCCTTCCTTCCGTCGAGGAGACGGGGATCCGGCGCCATCCCGGCCTTTAACCTTACACTCGGGGGTCAGCCTCTGGCCCTCGTTCCATCAGTACTCTTCTTGGGTATGGTTTTCGACAGCCGTTTGAGCTGGGTTCCCCACCTTCGCCGGCTGCGCGAGTCCGCGAGACGTACCCTGGATTTGCTGGGACATCTGTCGCATACTACATGGGGCGCGGATAGGCGGACGCTCCTCCGTTTGTACGTGTCCCTGGTACAGTCCAAATTAGACTATGGGAGTGTGGTGTATGGCTCCGCCTCCCGCACGGCCCTTCGGATACTGGATCCGGTCCTCTCTAGAGGACTGCGCATGTCATCTGGCGCCTTCCGCTCCTCTCCGGTTGATAGTCTGCAGGTTGAGTGCGACATCCCTCCCTTGGAGGATCGGAGGTCGTTCCTCATTGCTAAGCACTATCTCCGGATCCTCCGTCTTCCCACCTCTCCTCTGTTCCAGGTGGTTGAGAGGGCGTTCTGCCGGGATGGGGGTTGGTATTTCACCGACACGGTGACCTCCCTCCTCGATGGTATGGGCACTCCTCCTCCATCCGTTATACCGGTCTCTTTCAGGGGTGTTGCACCTTGGGAGAGCACCCCTGTTGCGTGCTGTAGGGCGTTGCGCCCCGTTCGCAGGGCCGATTCTGACTCTGCCTTACTTCGGTCTCTGTTCCTTCAGCATGCAGCGTGTCACTCTGCATGTGTTGCGGTCTTCACAGATGGCTCGAGGTCGTCGGGGGCGTTGGGGCCGCGGCTGTTCCCCAGTCGTTTGCCCTTGCTCCCCGATGTACCCGTCTCCCTGATGAGGCTTCCGTTTTCACGGCGGAGCTCTATGCCATTCTGAGCGCTCTGGAGGTGGTGCGGGAGCATCCGGATGGGTCGTTTGTCATCTATTCGGATTCCCGCAGTGCCCTGGATGGCCTGGAGTGTTTTGACCCTGTCCACCCACTGGTCCGACGAATCCAGCTACTGTGCCATATCCTTGTCACTTCTGGTGGCAAGGAGGTGGTATTTTGCTGGGTTCCTGCACATGTTAACGTGGCTGGAAATGAGGCTGCCGATCGAGCTGCCCGTTCCGCGTGCCGACTACAGGTTTCACCCGTGTCCCTCCCCTTTTCCGATTATATCCCTGGCTTCCGTAGGTTTTTGCGCTCCCGGTGGCAGAGTCGCTGGGATGGCGCTGTAAATAACAAACTCTGCAAGATTAAACCCAAATTGGGATGTTGGGCCTCTTCCTTCCATCGGTCGCGCCATAAGGAGGTGGCTTTGGCCCGCCTCCGTATTGGCCACACCCACCTGACCCATGGCTATTTGATGGCCGGGGATCGGGTGCCCCGATGTCCCGATTGTAACATCGTACTCACAATTGCCCACCTGCTGGTGGAGTGTCCGCTTTACTCTGCGCGCAGCGCAGAGTATTTTCCCTTTTTGGAGAGCGTCGGGCCTTGTGATAGGCTTGGCGCTATTCTATCGGAAGGTCCCTACTTTTCGGTAACCGGGTTGTTCTCCTTCCTCCTTCGCTCCCGTCTTCTTTACCGGTTGTGACTATGCTAATTTTTTTTTTTTTTTTTCCCCTCCTCCCCTCCTCCCCGTCTATTGTTCACTTCCGTTCGCTGTTTCATAGTCTTCGTCCTGTTCGCTCTGCTATCCACCTTTCTTTTGGTGGCCATGAGCGGTCATACTTTGAAACAAAAAAAAAAATAAAAAAATAATAATATAATATATAAATATAAATATATATATAATATAATATAATATAATATAATATAATTATATTATAATATATAATAATGATGATGATAATGATAATAATATAATAATGATATATAACAATGATATATAATAATGATAATAATAATAATAATAATAATAATAGGCGCCCTAACGGTAAAGCCTGAAAGTTGTACTGTGTACAGGGTGTCCCATAAGTCCGGCATCATAGGAGAAATTCATATTTTTCTATTTCTACAGGCCATAATGTCTGTGAGCAAGGAAGAACGAATCCAGATAATTCTACTCATAGGAAATCGGAGTCAAAGAGAGGCCAGGCCGCTGCTGAATTTAACAGACTGCATCCAGACCGCGAGCCAATAACACAGAGTTGTGTTAGCAGACTTGTTGCAAAGTTTAAGGAAACAGGATCCATAGAAGATAAACCACGCAGTGCACCTTCAAGGAGGTCCACTGACGATGATACAGCGACTGCTATCCTGGCTCATTTTAACAGAAGTCCCAATAAGTCTCTTCGGCGATTGTCCGCCGAGACAGGAGGAGTGTCGAAAAGTAGCATCCATCGCATTCTTCAGGCTCACAAATGGCATCCATATAAACTTCAGATCCTACAGAAATTAAGCAATGATCCCGACCGGCGGATGGAATTTTGTGAATGGGCTACCGAACAATATGCTCGGGATGCCAATTTCCCGTCCACCATTCTGTTCAGTGACGATGCTGTTTTTTATGGAAATGGTGAGGTAAATTGACAGAACATCCGCTACTGGTCTCAAAACAACCCTCACTGGTATACCTCTTCAAAGGAACAAGGTGCAACTCGGTTGATGGTATGGTGTGGCATTTGGAAGGATCGCATCATAGGCACCTACCTACGTATGCTCAAGGAAGAAGCATTTTCCAGTGTCTTGAACGAAGAAGGAAATTTCCCAACATGGTTCCAGCAAGACGGCGCTCCTGCACATTACAGCACCCAAGTAAGGGAATACCTGTACCAACAATTCCCTGGTCATTGGATAGGACGTCGAGAGCCTGTGGAATGGCCAGCTAGAAGCCAGGATCTCACGCCACTAGATTTTTTATCTCTGGGACCACTTGAAAGCGCTGGTATACGCAGAGAAAATTAGGAGTGTTGAACATTTGCGGCAGCGCATTATTGGAACATGTAACACCATTACTCCTGACATCATTCACCGTGTGCTTGCTGACTGGATATCACGTCTGAATTTGTGTATTGAAAACAATGGTGGACATATTGAGCACGTTCTGTAAATAAAAGCTTTTGTTTTGCCTTTTTTTATTATTTTTCCTATGATGCCGGACTTATGGGACACCCTGTATAATAATAATCTTACTAATAATAAATTTTCTATCGGTCATGGCGGATAACTTGTTGAAAATAGTTTCATATAATGTAAGGTCAGTGAGGAATTCAACTGTAGATGTTCATAAAATCTGTGACAGTGCAGATTTGATACTCCTGCAGGAGCACTGGCTACCTAAGCAAGAGCTAAAATTCCTCTCTACCATCCATGATGACTTTATGTACCATGCGTCATCAGCAGTAGACTTGTCAGATGAATTAATGTACGGTAGGCCTTTTGGTGGTGTTGCTTTCTTAATAAGGAAAAATTTTTCAAAACGTATAAAATTTTTAACAAGCGATAATGTAAGGTTGTTAGGCATTGAATTACAAGTGAACAATGATTGCATATTAATTGTAAACTGCTGTTTACCATATAACAACAGCAGTAATCTAGATGAATATATTGATTTGCTGTACAAAATTAAGTCATTCTCAGATAACCCCAAATATTCTCACTGTATAATAATTGGGGACTTTAACGCGCATGTGAACTCGGAATTCTTTGTAGAATTGGGTAACATGTGCGAGTCGGCCAATTTAAGTATAAGTGATGTAGATGTATTATGGGTAACCAATGGTAATTTTACATACGTTAGTGATCTGAGTGGTACCATTAGGTGGATTGATCATTGTCTCACTAGTAATAATCTGAAGGATCGAATTGTAAGTGTTCATATTCTGCATGATTTCCTTCTTTCTGATCATAGACCATTAGAAATATTAATTAACTTTACCAATTTATGCGCAACACGACTTAACAAGAACTCGATAGGTAAGAATAATCGCGTCGATTGGTCTAATGTTAATATGCAACAGAGAATAGAATACAAAGACAGAAGAAGTCACTTTTTTAATAATTTAGAAATTTTGCATCTTGCCTGTAGTAATCCTTGCTCAAATGATTCTCACTGTAAACTATTGCCACCAGCAATAGAGGCGGAGCCACCAGCTTGATCTCCGTGTGGAGAGAGACTAACGCACGAAACAACATAAGGTTCATAAGGTTAAGGTAAGTATCCCTGTTAAGAGAAGCAGGAAGCCCCCTGATTAAATCTTACAACTATCATACTAAGATTATTCCTGGATAGAATGATTTTATTGCCCCCCCGAAGAGGGAATCGAAAAACGCCTATGATTTGTAGTGCTTTCATGGTAGACCCAGATTAGGACAAGTATACATGAATATGTGTAGAAGTAGGGGTCAGTATAAGGCGGCCATAAGGCGATGTAAACAGGAAGAAGAGTCTATTCGAGCATCAAAAGCCTGTGAAGCTCGCATAAATAACGATAATAACAAATTTTGGAAATTTGTTAAGAATCAAACGGGTGTCAAAAATATCCTCCCTCCGACAATCGATGGGGTGTCGGGGGAGAATGAAATTGCAAAGCTGTGGAAAAACCCCTACTCTAACATTCTTAACAGTGTGAGTAGAGATAATCTTAAGATAGATTGCAGCGAAACGACTGTGGGAAGGACAAGGGAAAATACTTTGATATCATTTTCTGAAGTAAAGCGGTTAATTAAAGAGTTAAAGACTGGTTCTACGTCAGGAGTAGATGACTTATCGAATGAGCACTTAAAATATGCCAATGACGTAGTATGTCTGCATATATCATTGCTCCTATCAGCCATGCTTGCTCATAGCTATATCCCTGCAGAGTTCATGAGCGTATATATATCTTGCCCCTGGTCAAAAATAAGTACGGAAACATTCTGTCCAGCAATAATTACAGGCCTATTGCTGTCGCTTCCTCCTCCTCGAAACTACTAGAAAACCTCTTGTTACTCCGATTAAACGATTTCCTATGGACATCTCCTAATCAGTTTGGCTTTAAAAGGTCCCACTCAACTGACCTACTGTACGTATGTATCTATATACTTAATGAAACAATTTCTAAATACATTGACAGTAATTCAACTATTTATAACTGTTTCCTAGATATAAGTAAGGCATATGATAGGGTGAACCACAATATTTTATTTGAAAAACTAGAAGACAGGAAGGTTCCCATGTACATGTTAAACGGATTGAAATTTTGGTATTCCCACCAATCTTTCACCGTTAGGTGGGGCAATGTACTATCCGAGTGTTTTGGCTCCTGTTGCGGGGTGAGACAAGGCTCCTTGCTCTCCCCTATGCTTTTTAATGTGTATATCGACAGATTAATTGCTTCACTTAATGAGGCAACAGTGGGATGTTGTATACATAACACAAGGATAAATAACTTAGTTTATGCCGATGATATGGTGGTAATAAGTCTCTCTGTTAAAGGTCTGGATCGGCTACTAAAAGTCTGCGAAGTGTATTCGCAGAAACATGATATTCTTTTTAATGTTACAAAAACTAAGGTTATGCAATTTCATCCGAAAAGCTGCAATCAGCCAACTCATATAAGGTTTAAAATGAATGGTGAAGTAATTGAGGCAGTACTATTTTGATCAAACTATTACCAGCTCCTTGAGTGATAATTCGGATATAAGAAAACAATCTCGAAGCCTGTGTGCTAAAGAGAATATGACCATAAGGAACTTTCGATTCTGTACAAGTGAAGCTAAAGACACTCTCTTTCGTACTTTCTGCAGTAATATATACGGACAGCAACTCTGGGTGAATTATAAAAAAGGTTCTGGCAGAACCCTAAATTTGATGTACAACATGTCTTTTAGACTCTTACATAAATTACCCCCGAGATGCTCAGCTTCGCAAACGTTTGCTACCCGAAATGTCCTGAGCTTCCCGGAGGTAACAAGACGTGCTCAATACAGTCTAATGCAAAGAATTAAAAAATCAACCAACCCGATTATCCAAGCTATCCATGAGTCCTGCCATTTATCCTCTAAGCTATGGAATTCTTGGTACGAAAACGTCTGTCTGTAGCTCCACTTAACTTCGACATTACAGTATTATTTCTAATCAATTGTATATATTTCTATCCTTAGTATATGAACTGTCATTGTATTAATAATATTTGTCATATGGACTATAGTCTGCCAATAAACCTTTTCATTTTCATTTTCATATATATATATATATATATATATATATATATATATATATATATACTGTATATGTATATATATATATATTATATATATATATATATATATTAACTGCAAACGACACAGTATAATTGATGCAAAAAACGACGCTTCTTAGAAGAGTGTCCGCACAAGAGGAGGAGAGAAAACGAGCAATGAAAAATGAGGCACCTCGCGGGAATCGAACCCGGGATCATCCGATTGCCCGTCAGATATGCTAACCATTACACCAAAAGCCTCCATGAATCAGAACTTATTTGCGTAAACTTATTTGCGTGACAAATTCTACCTTCCTGGTTTCTTCTATCCAAATGTGAATGCCCTTCGCCGCAGAATAGATGAACAACTGAAAAGGCTTCCATTCAATATGTCCAGAAAAACAATTAAGAGTTTGATAGAGAGAACCCACAAATGTATCATAGCGGATGGAGAAGTCTTTGAAGATTAAATTACAATTTAACAAAATATTTGCATGAATAAAATTTTTATAGACTTTTTGTTTGATTTGTTTCATCATTGGAAAACTTATCTGTATAATAATGTTGTTAACTAAATAGTTGTATGTACAAAATCCTTAAAGACTTTTCTCCCACCCTGTATTATGGTGGTCCCCCCAAAAAATATTTTTTAGAATTTTAAATGGGCTTCTTCGGCCCATATTTGGTACCTTTTAACTGACAAAGAATTCATGCAAAATTTCAACTTCACTGAAGAGGGTTTAGGGTGCCCACGGGCACTTAAAGTTTTTACTTCTCAAGTCACGGGAAAAGTTGGCAGAGGCTACATCATTTTCTTTTCGATGGGAAGGCGAGGGAACGTGGAGGCCAGGCTGCAGCCCCACCACAGACCCGATCTAGGAAGAATGTATAAACACTTTTACAGTTATGAAACTAATGAAACTTGCTACGCTCTCCGATATGCCTTCACGTTCCTCCAACATCAAAGTTTTCGAAATTTATTCTACAAACCTCGTTTTCACTGAAAAGGAAAATTGTTAACAACAAGGAATGATGACCACGACGGCGAATATCTTCATTTCCCGAGTCCCTTAACCAGAGTGGCCTCCTCCGAATCTGGAAAACTTTTCTAATTGTATATTCGCTTGGGTGGAACCGCTTTTAACCTCCTTTTCTCCAGTCAAGACCATTCGACGATTCGTGGAAACAAACACTTCCTCCTCATCAGCAAAGAAGCTAAATCCGACGGGTTCCCCGCTCAGATACCACAAAAACCGAAGGAATTTATGTAGCAGCTTATGTGATTTGTGGATGGATAGCAGAGAGGGAATCCAAAATTGATATAGCTTTTGTTAATTTCTACCCTGTGACTTGAAATGAGAAAACTTCAAGTCCCCGGGGACACCTCTAAACTTCCTTCAATGAAGCGGAAATTTTGCATGAATTCTTTGTCAATCGAAAGGCACCAAATGCCGGACTAGCCAACATAAAATTCAAAAAAATGTTTTTTGGGGACCACCCTAATATATATGTTCGTCTCCAATTTATAGGGAAGGATGTCACCACTTTATAAGGTGACATTTGTTAGTGGGCTATAATCAAATAAGTTGTTGATATAATTAAAATTATCTATTTGTTATTAGGGGTTACCAGGTTGTTGCAATTTGTAAGGGTTATTCCAATCGGATCACTTTAACATATTGCTTCCCAAAGCATTCGGGAAGTAATATGTTAAAGTGATCCCTCCTGGGAAGCAATATGTTAAAGTGATTAACACTGGGAAGCAATATGTTAAAGTGATTCATTATGTTAATTTTCTGCCCAGTTAGGTCAACTGTACGCCTTTGACGATTGGTTAAGTTAAGTCTTGATAGTTGCGTTAGTTTAAACGAAAATATAATGACTTAACCTAACCAATCGTCAAGGTCATACAAAAAAACAGTTTATTAAAGCGAACATTTTTTATCGTACTCCTTATCCTAAATATTGGGAAGCAATATGTTAAAGTGATATACATTGGGAAACAATATGTTAAAGAGAGGTTCCTCTGAAGCAATATGTTAAAGTGATCCGTACAATCAATCAGGAAATAAGATATGATATGCGGTTTTCCCTTTAATTAAGTGTTAACCGATAAATTGTTCAACAATGAATAATAATTACTTAATATTGCAAAGTTCAAATGGTACATGAGAATGCAATTTAATAAATTACAATATTCAAGTTGCAATGATTGAGTTGCCAAAAAATACAATACAATGAATTATTCAAATGAAAATGCTCGACGTATTTCTGAGTCAGAAAATAAATGTAACCTATAAGCGCACGATATAATTATATGAACGTGAATGAAATAAGCTTAAAGCAGTCTAGCTAAAGGAGATGTTAGGCTTTCAAAGGCACGACGAAGACTGCTTTTGCTTGAAGTCATTTCGATCTTCCTTCGAGATGAATTCGAAAGGTTTTCTAGAAGATTTTTACTGCACATTTCTTGATTGCCCATAAAAAAAATTGCTCTCGTTAATGTCAGACTATATTTACCCCTTAAGTTATAACTTCGAGACTGACCTATCGTTTATTGTCCTCATCCTTTTGTCGTAAGGTTCTTATCATCGGTAACGAAGGTGTCTCACTTCAATATGGAGTATGCTTCACCATCTGGGAAGTGCATCGATTTATTTATTTAGAAGTAAAAATAGTAGGCCCGAGATGGAACATACCACTGATCGATGATCACGTGGCCTCGCTGGAGGTAGATATCTTTTCTCGTGTTCATCCTCCGAGAAGATATCGGCAGTTTTGCTGTCGGCATCTGCTGTCACTTTTATAGGGGGCCTGCTGGCTTTGTTGTTGGGTTAGTAGGCCTGGAGGTTTGGATCCCCAAACCTACAAAAGGAGCTTGCTCTTAACACCCGCGCGTACTCGATTGAGCCCGGGCATCTGTCCTCATCTACTCACGCTCTCGCTTCTCTTTCTTTCCCACCTTTTCTATTTAAGATTCCCTTCTTCCCTGTCTCCTTTCTTGGTCACATCGACCATCGACATAGTAGGCCCATAAAACCTTTCTTGGCTCTTGTATTTGCATTATCCCTCTCATGCCGTTGCTTTTTTTGGCTGGTTTTATGGTTGGGGCACAGATCTTCCCTGGCTCTACGAATTTCGGCGAAAATCACATTTACAGCCGTGGGAGGAAAAGTTCTTTGGCAGGAAGTCACTATATATATAAGCTGAGGAATTCTGACCATAAATTCCACCCCCAAAGAAGAAACTTGGAATTGATTCTAATTCCGACTCGAACTTGAAAACTTTCTTCGATTCCTGCAAATCTTTTTTCCAATTCTGACAAAAAAAAAAAAATAAAAATTCCGAGAGAAATAATTGAATCAGCTCCTGATTGCACTTCCCCCTATCTACAAGCTTCTTAAAATTCACATTTTTGAACTGAATTTAAATTTTTTTTGAAAGAAAATGTGAAGGTATTGATCTTTTCCATTTTTCATTTATTTTCGTCACAAAATAAAAATTAAGTTTCTTCTTCTTATATTTTTTTGCATTAAAAACCAACAATGAACAAACAGTGAACCAACCAACAATGAACAAACAGTGAACCAACCAACAATAAACAAAGTATATCTAAAGAATTCCTTAAGTGAAAATATAAAACTAAAATTTTCGGTCCATTGTACAAAAAGAAACGATATATATACTTATTAGCATTGGTGTGGGGCTGTGAGGAGGGAAAGCGTCTTAGTTTATAACTTTTAATTTTCGTCGGTAAAATTTACAAATTATACAGGGTGTCCCATAAGTCCGGTCTCATAGGAAAATTTATTTTAAATTAAATTTATACGCGTAATACATTAAAACTAAAACAAATGTTCAAATTGATGTCTTGATTTGGAACCTTTTTTTTTTTGTTGTAGGTAGAATAACACGCAATATGAAAGTGAGTTACACTCGTGAGTAAAAGGCGGAGGCTTCCATATTAGCCATTGCGTTAGTCTACCTGCAACAAAAAAAATACCGCCCCAAAACACGACATCAATTTGAACATTTAAGTACTTATGTATTACTTTTGTAAATTTATTTTAAAATAAATTTTCCTATGAGAATGGACTTATGGGACACCCTGTATGTGATAGAACGTATACATACCTAAAATGAAAATAAACTTGCCTTTCAGAACTCAGCCTTATAGTCAGGTTGCATCGCATTAATTTTCTTACACTGCTTCCCTTTAAGATTAGCGGAATTAAGCAACCATGGGTCTGGATAGTAGTTGGATGGGTGGCCGTGTTTGCGAGTATGCAGAATTGACGAGAGGTAGAAATAGGAGTCCTGCAGTCTTAGTCTGGAAGGGTGTTATTCAAGTTAAACAGCTTGACATCTTTGAAATTTGCTTATTCTCAAATTGTGAAGGTACTCTGAAGTTGCTAGGGTTGCCAGACGTCCCATATTTTACGGGACAGTCCCGCATTTGATCCAAAAATCCCGCATCAAAATCCCACGTCAAAATCGCGCGTTCAAAATGTCCCGCAAAAAATATTTTTTAAGCAAATTTTTTAGGGATGAATTGATTTAGAATTTCAATATTATGTATAATAATTTCAATTTATTCACGATGTTTAATTGTTAACTATTATTGTAATAAAATTTTTCTAAATTTGTTTGTTGTAACCGTTGAAGAAATCTAGTTTCAATTTGAAAAAGAATTTGGTCTTTAAAAAAAACCTCAGAAAACATTTTGTCCCGAATGGGCATTTGAAAAATCTGGCAACTCTACTCTGAACCTAGAAAATCGTCCTAGATTTGGTAACATTTGAGTAAATTTTGGAAGGTACTGCGTACAGTTTTAAAGTTAGGCTTCGAATTTTGGTCGGAAGCTCCTTTGGGAGATATAGTTTTTCTGAGCTGTTCCTCGGAATTAGGTGAAAGACTTTAATTCCAAGTTAGTGTTGAGTTTGTCGTTGACAAGTTATCCGGAAGTCACCCGCGAGTTTTATATTAAGTACATAAAAGTGTCGTGATTTGTTTGAAGTTTAAATTAATTTTTGGAGTCATTAACGTAAGTTTAGAAGCCTTTTACTTTGAATTTATAATCTTATTTGTATTTTCGAATTGCAATCAGCAGTGTATACGATTAGTAGGCTAATATTAAGTTTCGGGGACACCAGATTTCGGTGATCCGCCCATTTTATGTTTTGGATCAATTAGGGTGATTCTTACACATGGGTTAGGTTGCACTATATTAAATGGTTTTTATACGTTCGTGTAGTTATTCCCACGTGACCGACTTTCGGCTAATAAGAGGTCCCAGAATCTGGTGTCCCCAAAACTTAATATTTACTGATTGATAAGAGTAATTAACCTATATATATATATTTATACACACACATTAAGTACTTGAACAATTTTAAATCATTAATGTATTATATTATTAAGTACGTCATTCGTTTTGATGTTAAATTAGCAATTTTTTTTCATTGCATTACGCATAAATTTTTAACTTCGTCTGAAAGTGAAACATCGAATCGCGTTTGCATTCTGAACTTTAACTAGTTATAAGCGAATACGAAATTATGTTAGGGTAACGACCTATTTAGTAAATAAATGTAATTTTTATATCGCGTGGATATAATTACCTCTCGAAGTGAAGGGCTTATATGCAGTTAATTTCTTGGCGGATTTGGTTATCGCGATTCAAGTGGTAATTGCATCATGGAGATCAGTCGGTTGCCTCTTATACGAGGCTAGTTATCTGTTGCCTCTGCGATGATTCTATTAATTACTGTTGTTTAATGCTTCCTGATTATCATTTAAGTAATTATACTTAAGGTATGCTTAAGACTGCTATTATTCAATCAGTCAATCGTTTATTTATTTATAAAATAAATATTAAATATTACAGTTTATGTTACAAATAATACAATATCGTAATTTCTGTTATATTTCGATAATGCAATCGTACAAATAATACAATAATAGGATCACCTGAAGATCAGGGCCCCCAGCCTCAATTACCAAATGATATCTTCGTTAAAACTAACGAAAATATCACGACTTAACCTAACCAATCGTCACGGGCGTACAGTTGACCTAACCGGGTATTCAATTTAATATTATATTTGGTACTGTAAAGCAAAAAACAAGAATACATGGGGACCCTGATCTTCATGTGATCTCAATAATACTGTTACTTGGACTATTTATTTTATATAATAAAAGTTTATATTAATGATATTGCTAATATGATATTATTGGAATTATTATCATTTATTATTACTGATATTAGGATCTTTTCCGTTTGACTGCCGCCATTGAAACATAATTAAACTTTGTATTTTAACTGAAATGTCTTGATGATACAAAATAAGTTACTTTATAAAAAAGCTTTTCTTAATTTCCCCTTCAAATTTTGTTTCTTATAAACAATTTTAATTACTTTCAAGATCCATGCTTAATTTTTAAGTTTTAATCGTGTACTCAGAAAAATAAGGGGATCACCTGAAGATCAGGGCCTCCAGCCTTCTTTAGTTAGCTTTATAAGGCTAACTAACAAAAATATCACGACCTAACCTAACCAATCGTCAAGGTCGTACAGTTGACCTAACGATTGGTTAGGTTAGGTCGTGATATTTTCGTTAGTTAGCCTTATAAGGCTAAGTAAAGAAGGCTGGGGGCACTCACCTCTTATGTTTCAATGGCGGCAGTCAAACGGAAAAGATCCCTGATATTATTACTGATAATATTATTACTTTAGGAGTATTTGCGTTCTTATTACTATTTTTATATAATTACGTAATGACAGAACGGGTTTTTTTTTATTTTAAACTATACGGATATTAGATAAACTGCTGGCTAATTAGATATTGCATTTTGCTACATTAATTTTGATCATATTTAAGTTAGAGCTTGAATTTTATTTTATTTTCAATAATTTTGGCATTAGATATACATATGGACATTTTTGGGAAAGGAATTAACTTTATGGGGTTTTCCTACCATCGTGGGACCCAACTTAAGAGATTGGCCACTGTTGGTCGTAACTTGAAGAGTCGTTCAAGGTCGTGAACCTTTTATAGTCGCTCAAGAAACGACTTCAACTTAGGCATTCCGTTGTTTCATTTTTCTTTTGGTTTTAAGGACTCGAGGGATACTTCCCTAATGCTCGCTAATTGTGTGTGTGTGTGTGTGTGTGTGGGCAAATCACTGTCATTATATTTAGTAGAGTTTGACTATTAATTTTCAGGGACAATAGTTTTTGGACTGTCAAAATTTGTTACAAGCATTCTGATTGGCTGAAAGTTAATGACGTTATCATGAGCTCTCACCTGATCTTGGCATATCTTTTTCTTTATCGGCTAATCATGGCAAACCTTTCATCCGTTATACGTCTTATACAAATGCGTAATTTTTAGTGCGTGCTAAATAGCGGAGGGAGAAGCATGTACTTGTCTCTTTGAAAGGTTTAATGGAACTTGTACATGATGAAAGTGAAGTGTTAGCTATTTACAGTATTAAAAATTGGTGAAGGATCCTGTAATTTGTACGAAATGTGATGTTCAGTGAAACCAGGGGCAGATTTAGGATTTTACCGGCCATAGGTACTTCTCAGTCTGCCGCCCTAGGTAGAAAGCCTAGACCGACCGATAACTAAGGAAAAAAAATGTCGTCATAAGAGAGCGGCTTCAGCACGTCAGATTCCGTGGCTAGCAAAGCTAGGTCGTTCCGTTGCTCTTCAGTTAAAGAATATCGCGGGTATTTTTTGACCTGTTTCAGGCATGAAAAGGATCGTTCCATACTACATTTTGTTGTTAGAGTACAGAGGAACATTCGTCCATGTTTGGGTAGACAGCGTGCAGATGCTTACATTTAATGAGCTTTCAGAGTCGAAGCATTGGCTTTTCATTATCTTGAATACTATGGAAGTCCGCTCGAAGGTGGACACATTCATCAGCGAGTGCCTCTTCAAGATTATATGGGTAACTGGCACACAGGCTGACGGATCTTTTCCGTTTGGGGGCTAGCAGCGAATTTTAATGAAAATCGGTATACTAATGTAGTTTTTGGTCACTGATTTCAAAAATAACTTTTTTTTTTGAGAAATGAAAAACAAACATGTTAGAGCACTTTAAATAATTAATGTGTTTTTAACGAAAATATCATGACTTGACTTAACTGGGCATTCAACTGACTTAACTGGGCATTCAATTGACCTAACTGGGCATTAATTCTTGATTTTTTCTGCTACTTTTACAGATCTGCGGGGATCCTTCAAAAAACGTATTCTTCGTAACGTTGCACTTTTTACCATTTGACCGACGCTTTTGGCAACGAAAGAACTGGGTATTTTTATCAAAGGAACACTCTTTCCCACACTTAGAGCACTTTTTCATAAACAGTAGCAGTTTGTGACTCTGGCTAAATTTAACACAATCCTCTGTAACTAGTTTAAGTTAGTGTAGTTAAAACACACATTAATTATTTAGGATATTTTCCGTTTGACTGCCGCCATTGAAACATAAGAGGTGAGTGCCCCCAGCCTTCTTTACTTAGCCTTATAAGGCTAACTAACGAAAATATCACGACCTAACCTAACCAATCGTTAGGTCAACTGTACGACCTTGACGATTGGTTAGGTTAGGTCGTGATATTTTTGTTAGTCAGCCTTATAAAGCTAACTAAAGAAGGCTGGAGGCCCTGATCTTCAGGTGATCCCCTTATTTTTCTGAGTACACGATTAAAACTTAAAAATTAAGCATGGATCTTGAAAGTAATTAAAATTGTTTATAAGAAACAAAATTTGAAGGGGAAATTAAGAAAAGCTTTTTTATAAAGTAACTTATTTTGTATCATCAAGACATTTCAGTTAAAATACAAAATACAAAAAGTTTAATTATGTTTCAATGGCGCTCTAACATGTTTGTTTTTCATTTCTCCAAAAAAAAGTTATTTTTTAAATCAGTGACCAAACCTACATTAGTATACCGATTTTCATTAAAATTCGCTGCTAGTCCCCAAACGGAAAAGACCCAGGCTGACTGCCAATTTCTTTGCGTCTGTTGCGTCAAAAAGTGTGATGTTTTCAAGGAAATCGAACTTCTCACGTACCGCGTGATATGCCTCAGTTCTACGACGTAGCTCAGAACTCAACTTATCTAAGATGGAGAGGAATGTGTTCATTCTAAATTTGTTGCGTGAGGTGAATTCTGTATCCCCTGTTGAGAGTGTCGTAATATTTATTACTTTTTACTTAGTTCGTCCTTATTTTTTGTCGATTCGATTTGCCATCCTCTAAAAAGTGCTGCCCTAGGCTCGGTCTCGTAGGCCTACGCGTAAATCCGGCCCCGAGTGTAACGTAATGAAAAGGGTCAGAAATTTGGGTACTTTCCTGTTATCCCGGACCCCAGACTTTTTGCTGAAAATATCATAACTTAACCTAACCAATTGTCAAGGGCATACAGTTGACCTAACAGGAAAGCACCGGTTTTTCTGTTATTATTAATAATCTTTTAAAGTCTCATTATGGACATGTAAGAAATACGGTTAAGTCAACTGTATGCCCTTGACAATTGGTTAGGTTAAGTTGTGATATTTTCAGCAAAAAGTCTGGGGTCCGGGATAACAGGAAAGTACCAAAATTTGTTTATATGTGCATTTAAGTTATTCCTATTGACAAAGACATAGTGTAATAAGTTTTAAGTTAAATTATACAAGTTTTATTAATTACTTGTGCATAATTTTGGTCGGCTGAAAATTGTACCGGGATTTATTTGGTTCCAACATTTTATAGTAAACCATTCTGTTTACCTTTAAGGAACCTGACAGTGGTGTTCACACCAATACGATTGAGGGACGGCGCGATGTCCCTATCCACCATACTAGATAAGTTACGTTAGTAAAGCGGGGGTGAATCTTGTGTCCGGGTTAGGCGTGCTTATACCCGGTTCGGCGTGGTTAGGTTAGTAAAGGGGGAGGGGAGAATTTTATTCCCGCGTTCGGCGTACTTAAGGTCAGGTGGTTAGGTTAGACTAGTAAAGTAGCCGACTCCGATACAAAACTGTCAACAGTGATTGAAAGTGGTTGTAGCTTGTAATGATGTAGCGACTCGTTCGGATTTCACATGAAACTGTAAGTCCCTTATGTATTATGACCCAAGGAACATGGTGAAATCTTTCAATTGACAGTTAACAATATCCTTCCATTCTTCACTTAGTTAAATAAACTATTGAACTAAGAAATTCAACCATGGCTATATTTTCTACGTTATTTAACAGTCTAATAATAATCAGTGGAAAGTGATTTAGGACTGATTCTGATACCCACTAAGACAAAATTCCGGAATCATAATAGTTCACAATAGTTTAGTAATAGGTTAGACTGGGCTAGGTTAGGTTGCATTAGATTAGATTAAGCTATGTTAGGTTGGTTCAGTTAGGTTAAGCTATGTTAGGTTGGTTAGATTAGGTTAGGTAAGTAGTTGTGGACTGTGAACCGCGTCTGGATTCTGGAATTTTCCCCAGACTAAAATGGACCAGCAGTGATTGGAGGAATGTTTGTATAAATGTTTGTATATTGACTAGTTTTGTTGTTCCTGATTCGACTAAGGTTTCCACCTCAAAAATTACTTGGCTCTATTCTAATCCAGGAATTCTATATGGTTTACCTAAAGTCCATAAGCCAAATTTCCCACTAAGACCTATTCTTTCGGCATGTGGTACATTCAATTATAATTTAGCCAAATTCTTCGTCCCCTTGCTTTCAAAACTCACTTTTAATGATTATTCTATTAACAACTCGTTTGATTTTGCTAAAGAGATAAAAGAGATCAATCATGCCGATTCTCTTACTGTGGCCAGTTTTGATGTCTCGTCATTGTTTACTAATGTCCCGTTAAAAGAAACATTAAATATCATACTAAATAAGTTATTCACTACTGATAATACTCTTATTAATGGCCTCACTCAGACTCAATTTAAAAACCTTCTCGAAATAGTGTGTTTTGATAATCTTTTCTTATTTAATAGCAACCTTTACAGCCAAATTGATGGGGTAGCTATGGGTTCCCCGTTAAGCCCAACACTAGCAAATGCATTTCTTTGCCATTACGAAGAAATTTGGTTGAAAAGTTGTCCTAGTAGTTTTAAACCCATATATTACAGAAGATACGTGGATGACACTTTCTTAATATTTAACCATCCTTCACACGTAAAACTTTTTCTTGATTATCTTAATAAACAACATAGTAATATTAAGTACACATGTGAAAACGAAACAAATAATAGTTTACCTTTCCTGGATGTTTCAGTTAAACGGGCTCATAATAAGTTCCATACTTCACTATTTCGAAAACAAACTTTTACTGGCTTGGGAACCAATTATTTAAGTTGTATGTTTTATAAATATAAGATTAGTGCTATAGTAACATTATTAACAAGAAGTTACCGTATTTGTTCGGATTACTTTTCGTTAAACGAAGAATTTAAATTTTTAAAACAGTACTTTATTAACAATTACTACCCTTCTCATCTATTCGATAACCAATTAAAGAAATTTTTAAATAACACTTTTAATACTAAACTCCCCATAACTACAGTACAAAAGAAACCAGATATATTAAATTACCTTTTTATGGTTATTTATCATTGAGTATTCGAGGTGAATTGTCCAAACTGCTCAAGTCTAGTTATCCCCAAATAAATTTTAGATTCGCCTTCGTCAACCCACTTAAATTATCAAATTTTTGAAGTTCAAAGATGAATTCCCCAAAACTGTATGCCCCAATGTTGTTTACAAATACACGTGCGACAGCTGTAAGGCTGCGTATATTGGCAGCACTCAACTCCAACTGGAGGTGCGCCTTTCTCAACATTTGGGCTTGTCAGTCCGTACCAACCGTCCCCTCAGTAGCCCTCCACAATCCGCAATTAGAAACCATAGTAATGAAAACAACCATCCCCTTCACAAAACTCAGTTTGAAATTTTAACTAGATCCAATAACCTCACAGAACTCCGAATTTTAGAATCTTTGTACATCTATAGAAACAAACCCTCCCTTAACAATAATAGCTCATCCTACAAATTACAGCTTTTTTAACCAACCGACTCTCGTAGACATACCCTTTCTAATCCTCTGACCATCCAGTGTTCTCTTAGGCTTTGCCAAGTATGGAGGTGGATGTAAACATTGTGTATTTACCTATTGAGGTAATTTAATTTAATTTTAGTTTTTATAGTGATGAAACTTAAATGATTTTAATTTTGTATTGATGCAATTTTCATTTTGCTTTAAGGTTTTAATTTTAATGGTTTTAATATTGTATTGATGTAATTTTCACTTTTCACTTTACTTTTGTTTTAAGGTTTTAAGACTTAATTCACTGATGATGACAAAAGAATTGTCGAAACGTCTGAAGTACAATATAATGAAAATGTTTGCCGTTGTGTTGATCCTTCTGTTCATATATATATATATGCACTAAAATCACAGAACAACACGTGATCTTATTAATAAGCAAACAACCACAGGGAAAAGGAAAAAGAAACACGAAATCCGAGCGCTTTCGTGATATATTCACATCTTCAGGGAAAAACAAGAATAGGCAGATTTTACAAGTAAATGAGTTAAATACACAAGCGAAAAATTCCCAATCGGCAACTCAATTTAAAAACCATAAAACACACTAAAGATTTTTTCAATAGATAACTTAATCTGAAGGCTGCTAAATTACTGAATATAAAAGAACTATATAGATGAAATTAGACAATTAACATGTACAGAGAACAAAAATTATTATAACAGTTATTAGAAATAGTATTTAATTAAAGCAGGCAATTAAGTGGCAAGAATTTAATGAAAACAAAAGGAATGGTGCCATCGTCTTACAGAATATTCCAAACTTCTACAAGCAATCTGAAAAAACTCTCCCAAGCCAACCTGTTCAAAAGTCCAATAAACCACCAAGCACACAAAGATTATATACGAAAGAACTATTACAATTAAATGCACACATAAGAATGTTAACAGTTCTTAAAATAATATTTAACCAAGGCAAACCGTTAAGGGGCAAGAATGCGGTCAAGAAAACAATAGGCTCTACACCAACTTTCTAACTATGTACGAGTCTAATTTATACAGCCCAGGGCTAATTAAGGACCAAATCCGCATTATTCTTGATCACACTTGATTCAAGTATTTTCTGCTAACAATAGATTTACTAAACCTTAATTTGGAGACATTTTTCCAGTCAATGGGATGATTAGTATCTCTTACGTGAATGAAAATGGCGTTAGATTCCTGGCCGATTCTTATACTGTATTGATGCTGCTTAATACATAACTCAAGGGTCTTACCAGTTTGGCAAATGTAAAATTTATTACATATTGTGCATGGAATTTTATATACACAACCCTGTTCACTTAAAGGGGAATTCTTAATCAATGAATTCTTAATTACATCTAAATTTCTGAACGCAATATTTACGTTAAAAACCCTCAGCAGATTCGGCAGATCAAGGAAATTTTCTCTGAATGGTAACACTAAAACATTTTTTGTTATAAGGAATCTTGTCCTTTACTTCGTAGAAGGTTTTCTTTGCCATTTTTAAGGATTTATCTATGCAGTTCTTTGGATATTTTAAATCAAACGCAATTTTGGGTGCTACTGTAGTATGCGGTCTACCTACGATTCGGCGGTCTACCTTTTAATTATAGCTTCTTATCTTGTTTACTAATTGTTTGTTTACATCCCATTGTCAATCGCCCTTGACGATTGGTTAGGTTTAGTCATGATATTTTCGTTAGTTTTAACGAAAATATCATGATTAAACCTAATCAATCGTAGGTAGACCGCATACTACAGTAGCACCCAATTTTGTATATTCCACTAATTTCGTCATCAATGAACTCTGGGCTACAAATTCGTAGGCCTCTTAGGAACAAAGTAGAAAGAACGGATCGTTTTACATTAATGTGGTGAGCCGAATAATAATGTATATAGGAACAATTATTAGTGGGTTTTCTGTAAATATTGTACTTAAACTTTTTTCCAGACCTATATATTAAAACATCTAAAAAGGGATCGAAGAATCGGTGCTGGTTAAGTGTGCGGTCTACCTACGATTGGTTAGGTTTAATCATGATATTTTCGTTAAAACTAACGAAAATATCATGACTAAACCTAACCAATCGTCAAGGGCGATTGACAATGGGATGTAAACAAACAATTGGTAAACAAGATAAGAAGCTATAATTAAAAGGTAGACCGCCGAATCGTAGGTAGACCGCACACTTAGCCAGCACCGAAGAATCTATTTCAACTGTAAAATTGATAGAGGGGGTTAAATTATTAAGTTTGGGTAAGAATTCATTGAGATTTAAAGTTACTGGCCAAAGACAAAGAACATCATCTACATATCTAAACCATGGAACATGTTTTGGCAGAATCTTCCTTAATAACTTACTTTCAAAAAACTCCATATATAAGTTACTTAAAATGGGGGAGAGGGGGTTTCCCATCGCCATACCAAATTTCTGCCTAGAATATTCATTATTGAACACAATAATTTGTACGAATTTGTAGCCCAGAGTTCATTGATGACGAAATTAGTAAAATATACAAAATTGCGTTTAATTTAAAATATCCAAAGAACTGCATAGATAAATCCTTAAAAAATGGCAAAGAAAACCTTCTACGAAGTAAAGGACAAGATTCCTTATAACAAAAAATGTTTTAGCGTTACCATTCAGAGAAAATTTCCTTGATCTGCCGAATCTGCTGAGGACTTTTAACGTAAATATTGCGTTCAGAAATTTAGATGTAATTAAGAATTCATTGATTAAGAACTCTCCTTTAAGTGAACAGGGTTGTGTATATAAAATTCCATGTACAATATGTAATAAATTTTACATTGGCTAAACTGGTAAGACCCTTGAGTTACGTATTAAGCAGCATCAATACAATTAAGAATCGGCCAGGAATCTAACGCCATTTTCATTCACGTAAGAGATACTAATCATCCCATTAACTGGAAAAATGCCTCCAAATTAAGGTTTAGTAAATCTATTGTTAGCAGAAATATACTTGAATCAAGTGTGATCAAGAATAATGCGGATTTGGTCCTTAATATTAGCGCCCTGGGCTGTATAAATTAGACTCGTACATAGTTAAAGGTGGTGTAGGGCCTATTGTTTTTCTTGACCGCATTCTTGCCCCTTAACGGTTTGCCTTGGTTAAATATTATTTTAAGAACTATTAACATCATGTGTGCATTTTAATTGTAATATTTCTTTCGTATATAATCTTTGTGTGCTTGGTGGTTTATTGGACTTTTGAACAGGTTGGCTATTGGGAGAGTTTTTTCAGATTGTTTGTAGAAGTTTGGAATATTCTGTAAGACGATGGCACCATTCCTTTTGTTTTCATTAAATTCTTGCCACTTAATTGCCTGCTTTAATTAAATACTATTTATAATAACTGTTATAATAATTTTTTCTTTGTACATGTTAATTGTCTAATTTCATCTATATAGTTCTTTTATATTCAGTAATTTAGCAGCCTTCAGATTAAGTTATCTATTGAAAAATCTTTAGTGTTTTATGGTTTTTAAATTGAGTTGCCGATTGGGAATTTTTCGCTTGTGTATTTAACTCATTTACTTTGTAAAATCTGCCTATTTCTTGTTTTTCCCTGAAGATGTGATATATCACGAAAGCGCTCGGATTTCGTGTTTCTTTTTCCTTTTCCCTGTGGTTGTTTGCTTAATATATATATATATATATATATATATATATATATATATATACACACAGAGGGTTTACAAAAGTAGACACCACGATGATTGTCCTCAAAAGAAATGGCAAAGCTCATCAGTGAAATCTCAGAAGGTGTGTCAGCTTTACATAATGCAAAAGGGGAAAACAACACGATTAAAATATATTTATTCAATAAATCTGTTATTATTTATTGACTTTTATTTTCAAATAAAAACTATGGAAAATCAAAGGTGTTATTTACTTTGTCAACCACACACACACACACACACACATATTATATATTATATTCAGTGGTCGAATTGTAAATTTTAACAAGGTGATGAGGGTGAGTAAGGTATGGGGATCCGGGAGCATGGCCCTCGTGAAAAGTTTAAAAAATGTAACTGCATAATGCTACATTCTGGTGACTTTTCAGGGAAAGATATGCAGCAAATTATCAGTTTAGTCTTTAGTGAAACGGTTTTTTCTAGTGATTTCCATATTTTTTCATGAAAGTAAATTATGACATCCGACTTGGAACTTGTATTTTGAAATACCATGATAAAATCCATTTTAATCACAACCAACCCCCATGTTCCCTTCCCTTAATCACAACACATTATATATCATAGAATATTTATTTTAACCATTTAAATCGCATAAAAACCTATAAATCAGTCTTTCAATAAACCCCAAAAAGTAATAGTGACATATTTTATTTTACTTTCTGTGCTTTAGTTAGAATTAGGTTGTTGTTATGGCGTATTTTATTTAGATAACAAGGGGGATGGTTATTTGATTTTGAGTTAACAAGGGAATGCCATTCCCCTCAATTCGAGCCCTGTATATATTCCTAAATCACCAAATTTCTCATACATTTTCGTTGTTGGTCATTGAAGGTATATTAGCTCCTACATGTGACGTCTTTATTTTTGTTCAAATTTGTAATCATTTGCGTATGCGTTAACGTATGGAGGGGTTTCATAAAAAATTGTTTAAGAGTACACTTTTTTACCCAATATAATGATTATTTTTTCGAATTTAATTAAAAAAAAACTAAATCAAATTACTACTACTTCATGCTACCTCAGGATTTTACACACTCAGTTTTTGTTTTATTTTAGTTTGGTTTAAGTTAGGGTAGGTTAACCTAACTGAACTTAACTTAACCTAAATTGAAGCCCAGAAAATATCTCCTACAACAAAGTAGTAGCTATTTTCCGTGTAAGAGGAAAGTGATGCAAAGATACCACAAATAGGAGAGAATATAACTTTTAGCGGTATATATAATCCATCAGCCCCGGGATCGAGACCCGGTGACGGCAGGCGGCGCGCAGTAAAATCCAGCTGTTCATCCTCCTTCCATACAATAAAGAAATTTGTTGGTAGATAAATGGGTACCCTGGGTAGCTTAGGTTAAGACGCTGGCTGATGGTGGAGCCTGGTTCGGATTCCACATTAAACTGTAGATCTAACCAAGGAGTATATATATATATATATATAATATATACAGGGTGATTAAAAAAATATTAACACTTACAGTATATGAGGTTTTATTTTTATTCCACTTTAGTAAACATTTTTCGTGATGCAACAGTGCTTCATACAGTCTACTTGCTGTCCACGAATATCTATGCATGTATGAAGCAATCAAACGTTGCTTCCAGAACCCTAAGGCACATCTCTGGTGATATTGATGACATCTGTAATTCCCATATAAGTGTTAACATTTTGGAATCACCTGTATATCAGACGCATACAACCACATTTAAAGAATAAATTAAAAAAGCAGAAATTAAAATAAGAGCTCGGACTGTCATAACATCCATCAGTAAATCTAAAAAAAAAAAAAAACGCTAAAAATTAAAAAACAGAGCAAAATGCGTTTTTAATACAATTAGCACACATCCAACGTAACAACGTTGGATGTAAAAATGGAGCGGAAATGTCATGGTTGAACATAAAAACTAAAATAAAATTATCCTACATCTGGCTTCTGAACTCTCTACTCTTTTCTGGAATAATAATTAACGCTTGTCTAAACTTTGAGACATTTTTTTTATGTAAAAGTGAATTAGTTAAAAACTCTTGGGAGTAAGAACCCTCATTTAAATTTAAATTATGATTATTTTAAATATTAAAATTAAAAAATCCTAAAATTTGTTGCTCGCCAGGATTTATTCGAAAAATGAATCATTTTAGCACGATTTAATTCTCTGAGGTAATTATTTTCATCTCTGTGTTAATTTGAAGTGTTATTATGACCTCAAATTTTGAAAATATGTTCATGTAGCCATAATCATTTGAAATCTGATGATTCCCCCGCGTAGACAAAATGACAATCACGCAGGGTATCATATAAAATCTTATGTTTGATTAACCTGGGTTGTGTATAAAGTTATTGCACAGTTGTTAAGTCTAGAATTGTTTCGTATTTTTCGTGTGTTTCAGAGATTAGGATATACAGAAAAAATTATTAATATAACAGCCTGCTGAATATAAAAATTATTAATATATCTAAAATCTAATCTGGTCCCTTTCAAAAGTTATAAGAGGATTGTATTAGCCATTAATCTACCTTATGATACACAACAACCACTATTCCCAAAATATCAAATTAATAATAACAGAAAAAACAAATAAAAAAATCATATTTTTGCAATAACTCTATATACAACCCAGGTGACTAAAAACGCAGCAGGGCTCTGTACTCGTAGTAAAAGTTTAGTAACACCGCTTCCGTTGATCAGCGAAGTTAATTGACATTCAGTCTGGATAGTAATTGGATGGAGACCATCCTCTGAGTCCAGATTATGTAGCGAGTCTATCTATATGTTGCGAGGGAAGTTAAACAACCGCATCATTACATTCAAACACGGAAATTTATATGATACCCTGCAGTGGTTATCATTTCAATCAATGCATGAAAATTTTCAGATCTCAAAAGATTTAAATAACGCTAAAATGGTAATTTCTTGGAGTATTTATGAGCAACAAAATTTTAGAATCTTTTATTATCCATAATATTCATAATTTAATTTAAATGAGGGTTCTCAGTCCGTAGATTTAAAAAAAACTCGTTAACTTTTTGCAGAGAGTTTCAAAGATTAGAATAGCGTTAATTATTATGTAAAAATTAGTAGAGATCAGAAGCTACAGTAGATGTAGATTAATTTTTTAAGTTTTTATGTTCAGCCATGATATTTCTGCTTTATTTTTGGTCCGATGTTGGTGGGGTTTGGGGGGTTGGGGGTAGTCCAAACTATTTAAAAAAATTAATTTCTTTTACTATTTTAATCTTTTCGCGCTTTTATTTTTAATGTGTTAATTTTTTTTTAATTTGTTTACATTTAACTGAAGAAGGTTAAATATTTAGAATATGCGCCTCGGTGGTGTAGTGGTTAGCGTCGCTGACTACGAATCCATCGGCCCCGGGTTCGAGACCCGGTGACTGCAGCCGGCGCGCAACAAAACCCAGCTGTTCATTCTTCTACACAATAAATAAAGTGGTTGGTAGATAAATGGGTACCCTAGGTGGCCTAGACGCTGGGCTGCTGGTGGGGCGTGGTTCGGATTCCACGTTAAACTGTAGGTCTAAATTGGAGTGAAAAGCTTAACCTTCGTCAGAATGAACAATTCGGGCAGAAGCTAACCAAAGGTTATATATTATATATATATATACACACCTTTGGTTATTTTCTGCCCGAATTGTTCATTTTGACGAAGGTCAAGCTTTTCACCACTTTAGACCTACAGTTTAACGTGGAATCCGAACCACGCCCCACCAGCAGCCTAGCGTCTAGGCCACCCAGGGTACCCATTAATCTACCAACCACTTCTTTATTATGTGGGAGGATGAACAGCTGGTTTTGCTGCGCGCCGGCTGCCGTCACCGGGTCTCGATCCCGGGGCCAATGGATTCGTAGTCAGCGACGCTAACCACTACACCACCGAACTGCATATATATAATATATATATAGATAAATACCTTTCAACCTTTCAAATGTCCCGTGCGATGATTCCTCACTTCACGAAAGTCAAGCTTGTCACCCCTCATATAACCTCGTTAACCTCATTGCTGTTTCATGCGTTGGTCTCTCTTCACACGAAAGTCAAGCTGGTTGACCCGCCTCTAAGTCTGGCTTGGTGGAGGAGCGAGTTGCTCTCTTGCGCTCTCCACCGTACATAGCCAGGTACACCCGGCTCATCTTGTACCGTCCTGAACCAGGCATCTAGTCTTCTATTGAAGACTTCAACTTTGACCCCTGTAACGTTTCTGAGGTCCTTTGGAAGCTAGGTAAAAAGTCTTGGCCCCTGACAACCAAGCTATTTTCCTTCAGTGTTGAGGAGGTCCTTTGTCGGGCCTTTAATTTGGGAACACTACACATATGACATCGTAGTTGTCATTTCCTTCCAGTGCATCTAGGATATTGTTGTAGTGTTCTATTAGTTGTGATAGGCATGATCTACCTGATTGGAATCCGTGTTGATTTTCGTTGAATCTTTCGAGTGTCTCCAAGAAATCACAAATTTTCTCTGTAACTATTCTTTCAAATACTTTGGCGAGGTGGGACGTCAATGACACTGGTCTATAGTTCTTTGCCTGAGATCTGTCCCCTCCTTTATATATAGGGACAATGTTTGCTCTTTTCAAGATGTTTGGTATTTCCCCAGTGTCTAGGGATCTTCTCTATATCCAGTATAAAGATGTAACTATTTCATTTTTACAATTTTTAATCAATAATACGTTCCAATTGTCAGGACCTGCAGCTGAATGTGGTTTCATTTGTCCTATAGCTCTCGCTACATCTTCTGAGGTAAAATCAAAGTCTGTTATACACTGTCCTTGCAATTTCTCTTCAAAGAATGCATCTATGTCAGGTATCGTTTTGTCACTTTTTGGGGTACTGAAAACTGATTCATATTGGGCTCTCAATGTTTCAGATATTTCTTTTGGATCATCAGTTAGTTCATTATTTCTCTTCCTTAAGGGCCCAATAGCGGCGCGCGTTTTTGTTTTCCTTTTCGCATAGTTATAAAAGTATTTTGGATTTTCCTTTATTGCTTCTACCTCCTTTTCCTCTTCCCTCTCTGTATGGTCCTTAATGAGGGCTTGTATGTCCTTATCGATACCCTACATTTTTTCTTGTATTACTTTCCTGGCATTATCTCCGCAATTGCCTAACTTCGCCTCCACTCTTTCTTTTGCGGAATATTCTTCTCTTCTGCCTCTCTAGCCAGCTCCTCTTTCCTTTTGGCTGTGATTTCGGAGCATATTTTTCTAAAATTCTCAGCGTTTCTTTTTCCAAGGTTGTTAGCATTTCTTCAGTTGTTTTATTCTTTAAAAATGTTCTCCACTCTATTTGGGCCATGTGCGATCTGATTGCTTCCCAATTTATAGTCTTGGAGTTTAAGTTAAAGGCCCCAAATTTGCTTCTTTCCTCAATGTGTGTTTTGTCTTTTAATGTTGTCGTCATATTTGTTGATATCTCGATTAAGTTGTGGTCTGAGATAATGGTTGGGGTTATTTTCATATCAGCAATCAAGTTCGTGTTATTCGTGAATACCAGATCCAGGCAGTTATTTTTCTGGTATTTTCTGTTATCTCCTGTGTCAGCATAAACTCATTTGTGAGAGCCATCAACATTTTTGCTTGCTCCTGGTCTTCTCTTGTACACCTCTTGTCCTGGTGTGTATATATATTATATTCCTATCCACCTTTTTGTATTTTATAAATGGGAAGTTAGTCTCCGCAGATCATTATATTGGGGGATGGAGGGTTTATGGCCTTTATTAGCTTTCTGATATCATCAATGGCCTCTGAGACTTTTTCGGTTGGGGTGTTTGGAGTCTATAGATGACTATCAGTATCACGTTTAGTTTTTCTATTTTCACTGCTAGGAGTTCCACAAAGCTGTTTGATTTACTTATTATCGTCTCTGTCATATGACCTTCATGTACATAGTATATAGCACAGCCTTACGTCTCGTTGTTCTATCCGCTCATAGTAAGTTGAAGCCCTTTACATTTATCTCTTTCTTATCAATACAATGTTCGCAGTTTTCACAATTTCCTTGGCAATCCTTAAGATGAGTTTCTGTGAGGCATGCGATGTCCGCCCTTGTTTCGTCCATAAATCCTTTCAGGTACGAAACTTTGTTGAGTGATTGGGTTGGTCTTATTCCTTGAATATTAGCCAGGACAATATTTATGTTCTTTGTGTTTCGTTGCCCCTTGTGCATTTCAAGTTCGTTTTCCTTCGGTAATGGTCTTCCGAGAGAGATCCGTTTCCGCCTACCTGTTCTGGTAGCTTCTTACCCGGAAGCGGTTTGGCTCGAGGGTTTCCAGCTGTGTCAATTGCATGCGTTGGATGACATTTAGCTGCAATCATATATATATATATATATATATATATATATATATATATATATATATATGGGATGAATTTCACACTTAAACACGTGAAATGAATGAATGATGCAAACCCACAAGGAAAAAGAAATAATTATTCCAAGGCATTTTTTGTATTCAGCAGTACATCTCGTCAAAGAATAACGTATTACTCGTATTCCCTAACGAGGTGTACTGCTGAATACACGAAAGACCTTGGAATATATTTTTGTTTTTCCTTGTGGGTTTGCATCATACAATCGACGCTCTAAAACTCTACCAACTTAACCTAACCTAATCTAATCCACAATAACTTGTCGACCGTTTGGCCTTGTCGATCGATGAAATAACATTTTTGCAAATGTAATATTTATCACTCCTCAAGAATCGAACCCAAGCCTTGTGACTCGGAGTCGACCATTAGGCGAAATTTAACAAACAGGCGACATTTCGTCACCCGAGGAAACACACAACGCTTTCGCGACCAGAGGCGTTTTACGTTATTCACTTCCTGTACTTGAGCCAATGGGAACAACACTTAATTCAAATCTATCTGGTAAACACACGGGTAATATTAGATAAAACCATCAAATGAACTAGTAGATATTTGCCAGAGAGATGTTTCCCAAATGTTGTACATTGGCTCCTGTGCAGGGAGTTAGCTACGTAAAAAACCTCTGGTCGCGAAAGCGTTGTGCGTTTACTTCACTGGTGAAATGTCGCCAGATTTTCGTTAACTTTTATCCTATCGTAACCTAATGATTAACACCCGCGTCTCAGAATCAAAGGCTGTAACCCTTTATGTACTTCAGTGTTCCTGAGGATGTCATTAGACGAAAGCGCTTGAGCACCATTCTGTGTTTCCTTTCCTTCGTGGTTTTATTCATCATAAATATTTTTCACGTGTTACTTTCGTGAAATAATTTTCACACACACACACACCACACACACCACACACACACACACACACACACACACAACACACACGAGTGTATGTCGTAACATCCAGGTAGCATGTTTGATTGACCGACTGTCGATGTATGATTAATATCGTTAAAATGTGAATGGTATTTGTGACAGTTCACAAATTAATATTGATATACTGTTGATGCAAAAATATGTTGATAAACTAAAATGCAATTCTGTATTAGCATTCCAAAAATACATTTTTATCAAAGGTGATAAAACTGAGAATATACTGTTATTCCTACATTTACTGACTAAGGAATTTACATCAAGGTCAGTTTCAACCCCACTTTGATATCGATGTCGGAATTTGTATCAGGTTACTATCATTTTAATACTTAGATGTTGATTCGTCAATATTTCTTCATATTTCGATATAACTGTAATATATATATATATATATATATATACAGGGTGTACATAAAGTCAGGATCTATTTTTGTGAAGCACTTGGAAATTATATGGAATTCAATCATAAAATGATAAAGTGGTAACATTTATTAAATAATTAAGAGTAGGATTCGACGTGACGCCCATCAGTATCCCTGCACAACTCAAATCGTTCCACAGCATTTCTAAACACATTCTGGAGCATTTGCGGGGTTATGTTATCTGCAGCAGTTCGTATACGTGTACGTAAGTTTTCAAGACTCGTAATCTTCGTCTGATAGACGTGCGATTTGATAAAGCCCCATGCAAATAAATCTAAAGGGGTTAAATCTGGTGATCTCGCTGGCCAAGGTCTTAAGTTGCTTCCGCGTCCGATCCAGCGATTTGGAAAACGTCCATTTAGATAATCCTGAACAATTTTGGCATAATGACAAGGAGCACCATCATGTTGATAGACGACGGGGATAGGATGTTAGTACCGTCGTCTATCAACATCTTGGTGCTCCTTGTCACTATGCCAAAATTGTTCAGGATTATCTAAATGGACGTTTTCCAAATCGCTGGATCGGACGCGGAAGCAACAGAACTTGGCCAGCGAGATCACCAGATTTAACCCCTTTAGATTTCTTTGCATGGGGCTTTATCAAATCGCACGTCTATCAGACGAAGATTACGAGTCTTGAAAACTTACGTATACGAACTGCTGCAGATAACATAACCCCGCAATTGCTCCAGAATGTGTTTAGAAATGCTGCGGAACGATTTGAGCTGTGCAGGGATACTGATGGGCGTCACGTCGAATCCTACTCTTAATTATTTAATAAATGTTACCACTTTATCATTTTATGATTGAATTCCATATAATTTCCAAGTGCTTCACAAAAATAGATCCTGACTTTATGTACACCCTGTATATAATGTCGAATGTAAGTGGATCGATCGAGTGAAATGGGGAACACTGAAAAATATCTAAAATCAGGCAAATTCTACAGTACATTCATAAAATTGCACATTGCACAGTCTGCTGCAGTTTAGCTCTTGGGGATGTAAAGAGAAAAGTGTATAAGAACATTAATTTACCATTCTGATTTCTCTCGTTGATGGAAACCATTTAAAGCATTTAATGAAACTGTAAAAATTACGCTCCCATTCGGTCGACTCAGCTGCGTTGACTTTGTTTTTACGGTTTTTCCCTCGAAAAGAAAATAAAAAATAAAAAACACTAACTTTACTGTAAAGTATTTCAAGGCTGAGTTTTTGGTTTTCAGCATTTTGAGGAAAATAAATAAAAACCTTCGTATGAAGTTCCTTTTTCAAATCAACAATAATTCAATAATTTTATTTCCAGCTACAGATGTTACAGAAGGTTCGTATTCATGGCCTTCGATCGCTTCTCAAATACATGTGAAACAAATTACGTTTCTGTTAAGAAACTTGCTACTTTAGATACACCAAAAACAAATGAGACATTCAAAAATTATCAAAGATAGATATATAGAAATACAACTTCAAATAAACATGTTGCCCCCCCCCCCAACACACACCCACACACACACACACACGTCGTAGCCAATGTCGTAACATCGCTTTCCGTTGATCAGCGAAGTTAAGCGACATTGGGTCTGGGTAGTAGTTGGATGGGAGACCGTCCGCTGCGTCCAGACTATGTAGCGACCCGTGGTTCGGATCCCACGTAAAGCTGTAGGTCCCCTCCGTCATATGACCTTAGATGCTGCGAAGGAGGTTAAACAAAACCAATAACCAATGGTTAAAAATGTGCAACTAAAGATTTTGGTTAAAACAATGTAACTCTACAGGGTGACCCATAAGTCCCAGTCGGTTATAATTAAAGCGAAAATACAAAAAATATCAAAGTAAAAAGTTTATAATCAGTTTAGAAATATTTACTGATATTTACTATTATGCGCCTCGGTGGTGTAGTCACTGTAGTGGTTAGCGTCGCTGACTACGAATCCATCGACCCCGGGATCGAGACCCGGTGACGGTAGGCGGCGCGCAGCTGTTCATCCTTCCACACAATGAGGAAAGTGGTTGGTAGATAAATGGGTACCCTGGGTGGCCTAGTGGTTAAGACGCTGGGTTGTTGGTGGAGCGTGGTTCAGAATCCACGTTAAACTGTACGTCTAAGGTGGAGTGAAAAGCTTGACCTTGGTCAGAATGAACAATTCGGGCGGAAGCAAACCAAAGGTACCAAAGATTATTAAAAAAAAATTAAACAAATTTCTTTTTAATTTTTTTTATTTATTTTAAAATTCGCTAGATGGCTTTTCACTTAAATTATAACGGATTGGGACTTATGGGCCACCCTGTACACAAATATAGAGGAAAGTTCTTAATAAATTAAATTTATATTTAAATACTTTCATTATACATAAATGCGCGTCTTTTTTCTTTTTCTAACGTGACCTAATTTTGGAAAAAAAACTGCTTTAATATATGCACTTGCTTCGTAAATTTTCATACGCTTTTTTTCAAACTGGAAAAGGCCTTTAGGCCACGCGTGTACTTGTCAGAAATCCATTAATCAACCATCACTCAAGAATCCGATAATTATATGCATTTAGCTTACTAGATTTGTGTGTGTATATATATAGTACAGGGCTATTAAAATAATTCATCCGATTTCAACTGAGAATACTTCCGTACCTATCAACCGTGCATCAACTGGGCATACACCACATGAAAGAGGAAATCTCCGAGTTTTACAAGATCAGCGCGAGAGGGCTCCAAAGTCACGCCGTGGCCTAGCCTAGCAACAAACAGTCAGTGTGAAAATGGCGTCCGCACAGCAGAAGGCATTTTGTGTGTTGCAGTTTTCGAGCTGTAGATCGGTAGTCACAGTGCAGCGTGAGTTTCGTCGACGTTACAGAACAGATCCACTGGGTGCTCAGAGCATCCGTCGGTGGTATCGGCAGTTCGAGGAAACATTCGCATTGTTACTGCCGTAGAGTCAGTGACAACGGACATGCTGGAGCGAGTATGGGAGGAATTCGACTATCGTGTCGACGTTGCTCGTGTAACTAGGGGAAGTCACATAGAGCATTTATGAGGAGAGAGACAAAATTTGGACAGTTTTTCTTTTGGTTGATGTATCACAAATCACACTGTATTTGTAACATTAAAAAATATTCTCATTTGAAATCAGGTGAATCATTTTCAATAGCCCTGTAGTATATGAAAAATGTCTAAATAATATTATTCCAAAAAAAAAATTTGTCCTTAGTGATAAATCCGAAACAAAATTTTTTAATCTTCCAAAAACGCTTCAATGATCCTTTTCAATCTCTAATCTCGTTTACTTCCCCACCGCCCCCAAGGTTAAATTCTTACCTTCCATAAAATTTATGTTTTCGTCCTCTTTTTAGTAACTATATACACAGTATATCTTTCATATTTTCCTGCTCCAACTAATATCTCTTCAAGTTCTTTACCACCATTTTCCTATCCTCCTCATCTTCCCACCCTAACTTTTCATTTCATTTTTTTCCCTTTTCATATTCTTTCCATTGCTTTTCTTTCGTTATTTTGACATTTTCTTTATTTTTTGATAGTATTTTCTTTTAATATTTGTTGATAAAATCTTTTTAAGCGTTTTTCATTTATTTATTTATGTCCCCGCAAAGTTTTCTTAGACCTAATTTCTTCTTTGTTTATTCATTTCAGATTTTTCTTCTTGTTATTCTCTCTCTCTCTCTTCTCTCTCTCTCTCTCTTCTCCTCTCTCTCTCTCTCTCTCTCTCTCTCTCTCTATATATATATATATATATATATATATATATATATATATATATATATATATATATATATATATATAATATATCCCCTTCATGAAGTTTATTTAGCATTTCATTTTTAGGCCTCTATATTTTCATAGTCCAAAAATCTGTTAGTTTTTCCTATTATGTTTTAGGGGTTTTAAATTCCTTATTTGCTGTTAGCTGCCTCTTCCTTCCCTCCCAAGCAAGAATTTTTTCCGTATTATATTTAATCCTTGTTCTGAAGGGTAGAAAATTTTCCCCTTTACACTTTCCAAAAACATTCAGACTTTCATACCGTTATAATGAAACGAGTGACCTCTTCAGCTTTTTATGACTCCATTTTTAGTATTTTCGTTGGTACTAAGCCGTTGTTACACTAAAACTTTGGGAATTTTTTTGTCCTCTTCACACTGTCCAGAAACACTGTGGCTTTCGTACACTAAATACTGAAATTCATGGCCTCCTAATCTTTGAATTATTTTCCCCATCGACTTCTTCTTTGGATTGATGAAAAATAGAATAAAGGACATTTTTTCTTGTCTCCTTTTGAAAATTTCTCTTTCTGGTAAGCTTTGCATTATCCAAGAAATACATCAAATCGTTGATTCTTTTCGTACTTTTCTCCTCATTAAGAGCTTTTGTCTTGCATTTATCCATCTAATTATCCTTTCATGCTTTCCTCTACAATTTCTCTCATCTTCACCATCTTCCAAGTCTCCTGGTTTTTAGAAGGAACTAGATCATAAATATCCATTTTTACAGTGACTTACACGAAAGAATTAACTTGTTATTAGCAGCGTTTAAGGTATGAAGTATAACTACGATGTAATAATACAGGGTGACTGAAAAACTCTACCTCATATACAATAAATATTTGAGACAACACTTTTGAATCACACTGTATATACAGTGAGGCGTATCTACATTTATAATAAATCCTTGACGCAGCCTCCTTCACCCGATTACCCTCCTTTCTTTTCCATCAAGCTTAGACACCTACGACTAGTTACTAAAGAGTTTCGATTTGCTTTCACCTTTGACCTTTGACCTGATACTTATCAACGTTACTAATAAGTAATTAATAATGCTAAAAAATGTGATATTCAGGTGTGAAAATAGATTACCACTTGTAAGAAAATTAACTTTAATTATTTTAATGTAATTCATGTTACCTTTAACGGTTTTCAATCTCATTACCAAAGTTCAGGGACTCCTCCGGGATTTGGGTGAGGCGGGTGGTTGGTATTAAAATCTACCTCAAATAGCTTCTAAAGAACGTTTTCTGGTGTCTATTTCGCTCATTGATGAGCTACACATTTTGCCATGCTTTCAAAGGACATAAGATAATGTCCTTTGTACATAAAAATGTTCTCTTGTCCATAAAAATTTCTGTTACGAAAAGTCAGCATTGTGAAAAAAGTAAATTTACTAAGGCAAGGGGGTGGCTAGTCACCTCAGCCCCCCCCCCCACTTGGAGGAGCCCCTGAAGTTGTTTGATGGGGCTAATCAACTTCCTTCGCAACATCCAAGGTCATATAACGGAGGGGACCTACGGCTGTGCGTGGAGTCCAAACCACAGGTCACTATATCATCTGAACCCACACGACTGTCTTCCATCCAACTATACTGAACAGACCCAACGTTATTTAACTTGGCTGATCGATGGGAAGCGGTGTCGCAGCCCTTGTTATGAGAAAGTATATTAAATATGTCACCCATTTTCATTAATAATTCTAAATTTTTAGATAATTTCAAAATTGTTGAAGAAAATTTTGGTGAATATATTTCCAAAGAACACTATTATTAATTTTAATCAAATTAAATCCTTATTTATAAGTGTCATATAGGTTAATTTACTATAATTGTGTTTTTTTAATTAATATAATTAATATTATTTCTTTATCGTTAATTATCTGGAACACTTTTACATACAAAGCGTGTAAAATGGAGGCTCCGAAAATGAAGTTGGAGAGTGTCTCTTTTTAATGAATGTCTGCTCATTTCGTTGATAGGATATTCTATCTACGTTCTAAAAAACTAACAACTTTAATTTGATAACCTAACCTAAGCTAATCAATCTGAAAATAACTAGTAGATTAAATGTCACTTCCAAAGAATGATGGTCCTGGGTTCGATTCCCAGCAAGGGCAGATGGCGCTCAGCTCACCCAGTTGTTCATCCTTCTATACAAAAATTGGGTTGTAGATAAATGGGTACCCCATGTAACCTAGTGATTAAGGCGCTTGGCAGCTGATCGGGAGGTAGTGAGATAGAGTCAGGGCGAAAACTCTAATTTCTAACTTTCTTGGTGGGTCGTGGTTCGGATTCCACGTTAAGCTGTAGGTCTAAGTTGGGGCAAGGAACTTGACCTTCATCAGAATGAACAATTCGGATGGAAGTGAAACTCTAAGGTTAACTGAGATTAACTGAGGTTATAATAAAGCTTTACTGCGTCTTAATTGTTACATTTAATGAAAGTATTAATCACACGCAAAGAACACAAACATTTTTAAGAAAATTGAAAGCAAATTTTTATTTGCGAATTTTTTTCCTCTTTTAAATGTATTTTTTATATTCGAATTTAAAATTTTAATTATTTTGTTTATTGATGATTTATTGTCCTTTTTTCTATTTTTATTTGTTTTAATTTTTGTTAAAATATTTGTATTAAATTAATGCTATACGTAGCACCTCCAGTTTCGGAAAAATGTTCGCCTATAAATATAAAATTTTTAAAAAGCACAAAAATACTAAATGATAAAAAAAAAATTATGAATATTTTATTTTTGGTATGAATACGGAATTCCCCCCTACCACACCCCAAAAAAACTGAATCATTCGTGACTGTTAATTTTTGAGTGTTTTGAAAATGTTGTTTCTTGGTGAACTTTTATCCGGAACCGTACCATCGGTTCAAAAAGTCCTCCTGAAATGCGAAGTTTATTATCGATAAGTATCAGTACGAAACGGAGTTTCACGACAGGGTGCTGCAAAGGATGTATATTATCAGAACATTAATTAATATAACATTTCACTGTAAAACGTGTTCTACTGTAAAATTCACTTGGTTCGACCTTTACAATTTACAGTTTTCTTAATTTTACACGTCTCGTTTAGGCAATGTTTTTTCTACTTTTCAACAGTAATTTTTATTTATGGTACGTAAAAAGTGACTTATTTTTAAAATTTAATTAAAATTTAAAAATTTTTATTTTATTTATTTATTTTGTTTATTTATTTACAAATATCTGTAAATTGCGGCCGACTTTTGAAGCTTAATTTTTTGCTTCCAAAATTAAGGATCGGTTAATGTGGCGGGTATAAAATGCAAATACAAATAAGGCTGCGCCACTTTCGTCAGACTTGAAGCTTAGGCCTGTCACACGTTACTGGGTTGCAACTCAGATTTTTAACAGTCATAAATACTACTATGGTACCTGCCTGTAGTATTTGTTACTGCTATTAATTATTTACTTTTTGCAAAATATATAAGGTTCTGTTATAAATAATAGGCGAAATAGTAGATAGGCACTGTTAGGTGTTTACTGGTAGTGTATTCTACTACAATATAATACGTATTTTTTTATTTTTAATATTTTGAAAGACGTTACGATAAGTGTAGGTTAATTTTTTGTTTAATTACTGGTATTTTCGGTAAAGTTTGATGAAAGTGGTGTAGCCTTAATGTTGGCTTGCTCAGTGTTAGGGGGAGGGGTCGGCTTATGCGGCGGGTGTTGAGTCTAGGGTGTGCACCCGGTTCTTGCTACCCGGGAAATTCCCGGTTCCTAGATTTCAGGAACCGAACCGAGAACCGAAAAGATTTCCCGGTTCCTCTACACTCTAAAAACAGTTGCATTGTTTTTACTATGCAAGAGCTGCATAAGTAGATTCTACGTATTTTAAAAAAAAAAAATTTAATAAGTAGATTTCTACGTATTTAAGAATAAAAAATGATATCTTAAGAGAATATTCCTTCCGTTTAAAACGTATTGTAATTTGCGTATTGTAATAAGCGTTTGTGATGTCTTCTATAATAATGTTCGGGCTCATAGTATTCAACAACCAGAAAATGAATCTTCTACCTGCAATGACGAAGACGATGACATCGAAGAAGACGAAGAAGAAAACCGCGTCGACATAGAATCTTTGGACTTTCATCCCGAACTTCATGAAGACTTTGATTCATTGATTCGCAAAGTTCGAAAAATATGTCGAACTTTCCGTAAATCGCCTCTCAAAAATGACTATTTACAAGACTTCGTGTCGGACAAGTTTCACGGGCAGCGTTTAAACCTTATTATCGATGTCAAGACGCGCTGGAATAGCCTTTTGCACATGTTAGATCGATTTCTGAAGCTAAAAGATTGCATCCCTAAAGCTTTGAGAGCCATAAGATACGAAGACTCGGTATTAGATTCTGAATGGCAAAGAATCGAAGAAATTGTTCAAGTTTTAAAGCCACTAGAGATTGTAATTAAAGAATTATCGTCCAGAGATGCTTCACTTTTAAAAGCAGAGTCTTCGTTCATTTTCATTTTATATCAATTAAGAAGCAAAGATCGCCTAACTGTGAACCTAAGACGAGCTTTGATTGATCGATTCATAAATCGAAGGCAGAAAGAAATTTCAGGACTGCTTCAATATCTCCATAATCCAAGTTATCCAACCTCTGAGTCGACGGAATTTCCTGCAGTTTCACGAGTATCTCTGAAGAAGTCTGCTGAAGCAATTTACAAACTTCTCTATCCAGAGACTAATGAAGAAAACGAAGAAGAAAGGACTGGTATTGAAGAAGTAAATCAAAATACGCCCGATACTATCAACGAGTCCAACGACCCTTTGCTTCAGGAATACTACGATGTAGTAAATAAACTTAAATCTCCAAAGAATGTAAAAAATCAAGAAAATTTCGATGCCAGCAAAGAATTCAAACTGTTTGAAGCGACAGGGAATCGCACAGAAAAGCTGGATCGATTGCGAGCTGCACTTCTAACAATTAAGCCTACAAGCGTTGAAAGTGAACGAGCTTTTTCAGCAGCTGGTCTATTTTTTTCAAAGATTCGTTCTCAATTATCTGATGCGGTTCTAAATGCTCAAATTTTCTTAAAATACTACTTCATAAATGATGTAAAACAAGATAAATAAACATAATTGATCTCAATGCTTAGATTTTTTCGTTCTCATTTATCTGATGCGGTTCTAAATGCTCAAATTTTCTTTAAATACTACTTCATAAATGATGTAAAACAAGATAGATAAACATAATTGATCTCAATGCTTAGATTTTTTTATGACAATTAGACTAAGTTTAATTTTACGAACAATGGTTAAAACAAAAATTTTAGTCGGTTTTTTTTCCCGGGATTTCCCGGTTCCCGATAATTTTTCTGGTATCGGTCCCGGTTTCTAAGTTTCGGTACTCGTGCACACCCGTGTGTTGACCTAAATCAGAATTTTTATCTGGAAAAATTAAAGTCGGCTAATACGCCGGTTCGACTTATAGGCCGCAATTTACGGTATATAAATTTTTCATAGCTGAGTATAATCTCATTATTAAATACAAATGCTGTAATACAGTTGTAAACTGCCTTTAGCCGAGCGTGCACGCTTTAGCTTTTCAGGCTGAAATCTACTAATTACTCGTAGATATAATTTTATAATTACAAGTTTTTTATAATTTTTTATAACGGACTTAAAAAACTAAAGGGACCTAACAGACGAGGACATACTGCGTTCTATTTTAAACATTTAAAAATACATTTTTTACATATTTTAAAATCCTACAAATTTGTTGTATAAGAGACTTAAAACTGAAATGAACTTACAGACTTGGACATATACTTTTATTATTAAACGCTTAATACAAAGAATAATGAAACCCGTATGAAGGGGAGGTGAAAAATTATAAGAAAGACTTGGAGAAAGATAATGAGATTGTTAATGATGACAACAACAAATTAATAAGAAGAAATAATGACTAATAAAGAAGGAGTGACTTCAATAACTTGGAATTTGTCAACTTTGAAAATAAGAGATTTATCACGAAAATCTGAGTTTAACTTCGTTTTGTTGCTAATCTGGGCTACGTCGTAGTTGTGTCGCTACACCGTTTCCCGTTACGTCATCGAAGTTAAGCGACTTTGAATTTGTTCATTAATTGGATGGGAGACCATCCCCGCGTTTAGATAATGTAGCTACCCTTAAAGATTCTTCGGGTCCCACGTAAGGTTGTAGGTCCCCTGCGTCACATGACTTTTGCTTACGAATGAGGTTAAATAACCCCAAACGCTATTATTATCATTATTATTAATTACTAATCTTAAAATTTCACATAATTACGAAGGAAAACATTTTTGTCACAATTTTATCATGAAATTGTTGATGTTTGGTTGAATATTTTTTAGAATTCAGAACTTCATGTAAAACTGATTGAGGGTATTGCCAAGTCACACCCGAGCTAATACCATTTCCTCAAAATGAAAAATGATCCACGTAAAGAAAACCTTTTATATATTAACCCAAAAAAAAAAAAACCCTCTCCTGTCTGCAACAGTGTTGCAAGAATCTTTCGACGTTTTTACATTCTACAATTTTTTATTTTGTAGGAAATGGCTTCGCTGAACCTTTGCACCTTCGGGTGATGCTTTGGTCTCATGGATCAAATAAAACTTCAAGAATTTACAAAGTGTGAAAGAGTGGAAGAGTCCTCCTCGAAAGCGGAAACCTCTATACATACAATTTTTGCCGCAGGGAAAATACTATTTATGCAACAAGTGTCAAGAAAATCATGGGAATTCAGTTTATCCGTGAGATATACGTGTAAACTAAGAATTATGGTATCAGAAGCATTTTCCAAACACTTGATGACTCTTTACAATCGAGATATATATATATAAACACGTTCAAAAAGAAAATCTATCATTGCCGTCATTGGATGAAAGCGAAATAGCTTGACGATATTATTCTAAACAGTTCGATGGCTGAGAATTTATGCCATTAAACCCTTTGACGACCGGTATACGTTTCTTTGAACTTAAACGTTTAGGTGTTATTGGTATTCACAATTAGATACGTTAGTAACTATAGTCACTTAAATGACCCATTTTGGGGTTAATTTTCCAACAACTAAACGATACCTATATAAACATTTAGATGTATTTGTAGAAACGTTGCATCATTGTACAATTTATATTATTATATGAAAATAAAAACCCACTCTAATAGACATAGACAGTTTATTTCCACGACAGTTTCGACGCCCACTGGCATCCTCCTCGGGTGGATACAGAAACACGAATGAACCAAAACAAGAGGGAAAAACAGTCCAGGGACCGACCGTTAAGAAATTCGCACCTAGGTTAGATCCCATTCTCCCGACAACGGTCGGTCCCTGGACTGTTTTTCCCTCTTGTTTTGGTTCATTCGTGTTTCTGTATCCACCTGAGGAGGATGCCAGTGGGCGTCGAAACTGTCGTGGAAATAAACTCTGTCTATTAGAGTGGGTTTTTATTTTCATATTTTGACCTTCACGTAGAAAAAAGTGAAGTTTTTTTGCATTTATATTATATTTCGCTGGGACACACATGTCCCGTGGTCCTCAAAGGGTTAACTACTATTCTACTTTTATGTCATATATATTGCTATACAGATTACATATATTCAAAGGATCACCAACATAAAAAAGAAATGACTTTGAAATAGCTTTTCAGTTTTTTTTTTTTTTTGGCGAACTTTTTTCCTACACCAAATAAACTGAAATGTGAGTGGGATTTTTATTTTATTTTTTAACGTATGCAGTATGTTGCTTGGTCTCATAGAAGTTCAATTATCGTATGCATACACACACTTGTACATAAACATACATGCATTATATACCGTTTTGAACAAAGTATAGAAATACTGTATACGGCCTTACGACATTTGATCGATTTGACATTCTATCGACAAGTTATTATGAGATTAGATTAAATTAGGTTAGGTAAGGCTAAGGTAGGTTAGGTTAAGATAAGTTAGGCAAGGCTAATGTATGTTAAGGTAAGATAGGTTAGGTTAAGTTAGATTTTTAGAGTGTCACTGTTTCGGTCTTGTTGACGAAGTGGGTATAGGTCCGAAATATATGTACTCGTAACATTCTTTATCTTAAACAAAGAAGTTGATAGATTTTAAATTAACATTTCCCACATGAAGTCAAGCCCACTTCTAAGTAAATATAACCTCGGTTAACCTTGGTTTTGCCTCCGCCCGAATTGTTAATTCTGGCGAAGATCAAGCTTTTCACTCCACCTTAGACCTACGATTTAACATGAAATGCGAACCACGCCCCACCAGCAGCAGCCTAGCGTCTGAACTACTAGTCTACCGAGGGTACCCATTTATCTACCAACCAATTTTTTTATTTTGTGAAAGGATGAACAGCTGGATTTTGCTGCGCGCCGTCTGCCGTCAATGGGTCTCCATCCCGGGGTCGCTGATGGATTCGTAGTCAGTGACGCTAACCACTACGCCACCGACACTCATATACTGTATGTGTTGAATTTAAACCAAATTTATTTCCAAGTAACATAATTTATTTAGTTATATTTTAACAAAAATGCACCTATTAACTTTGAACACGATACTTCGTTAGTCTGTATTCAAACAAAGTCTCTCTCTCTCTCTCTCTCTCTCTCTCTCTCTCTCTCTCTCTCTCTCTCTTTTAGTTCAACATTGCTGAAACTTCGTTTGAAAGTAAAAATGATCCACTGTGCAAAGTCTTTCCTGAAACATTAAATAATAAGTAGCAGGATAAAGCCTTTAAACAAATACACATATATATATATATATAATATATATATATATATATATATATATATATATATATATATATATATTGTATGTATATATAACATAATGTAAGAAGATCAGAGAAGTAAAATATTGATTTTTTAAAAGCATATTTTCAAACTGAGACAAATTTATTTTGTGTTCACTTTTAAAATGTTTAAAATGATATATTTTTATAATAATATCTGAAAAATTAAAAAAAATTTAGCCCCCACTTCTCATACTTATATATATATATATATATATTATATATATATATATATATCTATATATATATATATATATATATGTATGTGTATGTATGTATGTATGTATTTTTTTATGCAAACGTTTGAGCACTGCTTACTAAATTCCTGAAAATGTTTAAATTGCGTGATATATCCAGAGAAGTATAAATGTTGAGACGTGGATATGAATATAAAGCTATAGCTATACGTTTATATGAAAGAATAAGCAAAGAGAAATCGTCACTATAAGTGGAAACGAATAATGATGTTATGAAGAGGGTAACGCAATTTTTTTTAGGTACCCTTCAAGTCAGTAAGTTGTTTAGGACGTCCTTATGCTCGATCGTACGGGGAATTGCGTTATAATCAGAATTGCGTGTAAAATTTAGATTCTGAAATAGTAGTTCATATAATCTAATACGCATCTTTTGAACTTCAGGTATGAATTAAAGCACCGATTTTGTAATCCAATGTTAAACTACAATGGGTTCTTCAAGAGGACTTTCGGAAAACATGAAAGAGAAGATTGTTCGTGCACGAGTTTTGTGACGGCCGCGAGAAAATTTACAATTGTCACTTAATCTTGTCACTAAAATCCGGAACGTGTATACCCAGTACCATCGAATGTCCTGTGGGAGACTTGAATCGAGTAGCCATGCAAGAAATCTGAAGAACCTTACCGAACTGGAGATATTTTATCGAGAAGAATGATCGCGGATATGTAATGAACGTACCCAGAAACTATCGTACTAAGATACAAAGAAGCGTCTGCTTGAAGTAAGCAGAGTAAAAGGAAGTTTGTTTTGTTGTTGGCGTTGTTTAATCTCCTCCGTAACAGCAAAGGTCATATGATGGAGGGGACCTACAGCTTTACGTGGGATCCGAACCACCAGTCACTGTTCATCTGGATGTAAAAGGCAATCTCCCATCCAACTACTGCCCAGACCCAATGTCACTTAACTTCGCTAACGTACAAGAAGCGGTTTTTCGACATGACTACGGTAAAAATTACCACATATCCCGGTAAAAGGAAGTTCTAAGTTACTGATTTCAAGGTTGTATAAACTTTTGTGATGCATTCTTGAGAAATAAATATTACCATCTATTTTTATGCGCTGTCGATTTCCCTCTAATCATTATTTCTTATATGGCATCAGTTTTATACCGTACATTATATATATATATATATATATATATATATATATATATGGGATTGAACTCAGAATGGTCCCCTGAGGTTTTTTCATGATACACACAGACCGTACATGGAACAAGAAACTCTTCTGGGAAAAATAAATCCACTATAGTCCGAAGCTCGACGTGGGCAACGGGTTACCCACAAAGAGGCCCCAAAAATATAGCTTCCCTCACCAGTTATCGGTAAAGCAGATAGGATCCAACTTTGGGACAGGATCTAGGGTTTACAACTACACCTAGCCTACTATATTCAGGACCTCAATATAAGCAAAAGATTCGTTGCATTCACGTCAGATTGAATACATCAAAGAAAAAGGGGTAACTATTGTATTTTTAGCCAAAAACTAAAACTTAAACCTCAACTGGCAAATTTGAGCGTCCATTTTTCAAGGCATCCCATCATGAAACGGACATATTATGTGCCTTGAAAAGTGAACGCTCAATTTTGTCAGTTGAGGTTTAAGTTTTGGTTTTTGGCTAAAAATAAAATAGTTACCCCTTTTTCTTTGATGTATTTAATCTGACGTGAATGCAACGAGTCTTGCTTATATTGAGGTCCTGAATATAGTAGGCTAGGTATAGTTGTAAACCCTAGATCCTGTCCCAAAGTTGGATCCTATCTGCTTTCCAGATAACTGGTGAGGAAAGCTATATTTTTGGGGCCTCTTTGTGAGTGACCCGTTGCCCACGTCGAGCTAACATCATGAAAAAGAAAATACTATAGTGTTTGTCATTTACCATTACTTATTCAGACTATAGTGGATTTAATTTTCCCAGAAGAGTCCTTGTTCCATGCACGATCTGTGTGTATCATATATATACTACTGTTCAAAAGTGAGGAAACGCCTGTAGGTTTTTCGTTCATATTTCACACTTGATGATAAGGCGTGCTATCCTCTATGAAGCCGAGCTATGGATCTGTACCATATCTACAACACTTAATATTTTAATATGTTGACGTTGATAGTTGCCTTTCATTCAGAATTAATATAATATAAAAATGGCCCTCAGGAGAGATGTAAATAACGCTAAATTGGATATGATATTAAAGGGGCCGGGATTTGACTGATGCCTCACTCGCTGAAATTATCCATGTGCGGGTACGCACCCAGAAGGGCAATGGGAAAAAATAAATTGCATCAGATAAACGTAACAGTGAATGGAAAGCAACACCGAAACAAATCTTACCTTACCTAATCTAACCTAACCCACCCTAGCTTAATCCTAATTATATCCCCTTTTCATGATAAAAGATAGCATTTATAAAGATAAACCGCCGTGAAAACTACTAACGTCGTACGTAGTACGCACGTTTGTGTCGCGATGGGCTCTGTGTGTATCCTATAGATTGTCGCATTTCCGTAAGAAGACCAAGACCACACACACACACACACACACACGTTAAACTCTTAGATTGCAAACAGTCTGAATTTAAAGTCTAAAAATGAAAGACTGAGAATATTATATGTCCTAATCCTGAATTGCTAAATTATAGAACGTAAAATATTGTGGATTAAACAGATTTGCTTATATAAATTTTACACAAGAACTCGGAATCATGACCAACTCATTATGAATGCAAATAATAGGATGATAAATCGTTCACATAAATTGAGGGTAATTTAAATGGTTACAATTGAAACGGTTACATTTAGAGATGCGCTGTTTACAGAATTTGTGCCCTTATATAAGTGATCCAGTTGGCGTATTTGCGATACTTTGCTTTGGGTAAATTCAAGGGAAACTTTATATGTGTAGTGTGCTGAATATTTTGTTTAATGAAACATTAATTTAACTTTACGCTTCAACCATGTATGCACACATCACTGCAAAGCTGCAATTGAAGCTGCAAAGTGAGATAATGTTTATTTTATGAGACAAAATGTATAGGGATATAATTGAAATTTCTTCCAATTTCTGGAGCCATCTATTCAAATAATTTTTGATGAAATTCCGCCACTGTGTACGAAACTCGGATGAAAAGTTTTCGGGATGAAAAGATCAGGGCCCCCAGCCTCAATTATCAAATAATATCTTCGTTAAAACTAACGAAAATATCACGACTTAACCTAACTAATCGTCAAGGACGTACAGTTGACCTAACCAGGTATTCAGTTTAATTTATTATTGTATTTGGTACTGTAAAGCAAAAAAACAAGAATATATGGGGTCCCTGATCTTCAGGTGATCCCTTAAAGTACATCAAATTGCACTAGAAAAATATATGTTTTGCTAGAATTACAGGTCATGGCATTTACTGTATAGGCTATTAACCGAGTTACCATGTATAGGCTAGGTACTATACCTAATCCTAAAAGTTCATTGTTGAATCTACGTATGTAGCTTACCTTACGGTAATAAATCATAGTTTCCTAAATGACCTTATATATATATATTTATATATATATATATATATATATATATATATATATAGATGTTACGCGTGATCGGTGAAATTGTGCATTTCATGAAAAACGCAATATTTTGCGTTTTTTATGAAATGCGCAGGGCGTTTGCCAATTTCATGAAATAAGCAAAAGTAATGCATTTTACATGAAATACGCAATTTTGATGTGCGTTTTTCATGAAATCGGCAAAGGATGAAATAACAGAACAAAGTCTATTTCATACAGAAACGAGGGTGGCATGAACTGTTACATAGGTTTCCAGCTTTTTGGAAGGAACACCTGAATGCCGGTTAAGTTAATTGAATGCCCGGTTAGGTTAATTGTACGCCCTTGACGATTGGTTAGGTTAAGTCGTGATATTTTCGTTAAAACTAACGAAAATATCGTGACTTAACCTAACCAATCGTCAAGGGCCTACAGTTGACCTAACCGGGTATTCAATAATTTTACCGTAGGTTTCGATATATATTGTTACGCGTGATCGGTGAAATCGAACGCCAAGTTAGGTCAACTGTACGCCCTTGACGATCGGTTAGGTTAAGTCGTGATGTTTTCTTTAAAACTAACGAAAATATCACGACTTAACCTAACCAATCGTCAAGGGCATACAGTTGACCTAACCGGGTATTCAATAATTTTACCGTAGGTTTCGATATATATATATATATATATATATATATATATATGGTACGCGTGATCGGTGAAATTGCGCATTTCATGAAAAACGCAAAATATTGCGTTTTTCATGAAATGTGCAGGGTGTATAAAATAAACTTTGTTCTGGTTTGCTGTAAAAATACATCTTAGCCCATTGTTTGCCGATTTCATGAAAAACGCAAACTGAAATTGGTCACGTAACTGTCATTTCATCCTTTGCCGATTTCGTGGAAAACGCACACCAAAATTGTGTATAAAAAAAAAATGCATTACTTTTGCTTATGTAACATATAAATATGATTAATTATAATTTTTTTATAAGAAGAAAACAAACACATATTTAATTATAATTTATATTTATAATGTATATAATTGATTCTCACGTGGGTGTGAATTTTGGGGCATTCTGATTGGCGCTTAATTGGTTTGTGGCTGTAAACAGAACTTTCTGATTGGATCTCACGTGGGTGTAAATTTTGGGACATTTTGACTGGCCCTTATTTGGGTGTGGCTGTATACAGGACTTTCATTGGTTCTGAAGCGGGTCTGCAGCGAGCCAGCGCTTATTTTTATTTAAGAAATTTCATTTGTGGACTGGACTGTTAATGCAAATGGCATTTTATAATTTGGTAAATTTTTAGTCCATCATATATATATATATATATATATATATATATATATATATATATCGGTGGTGTAGTGGTTAACGTCGCTCACTACGAATCCATCGGTCCCTGGATTGAGACCCGGTGCCGGCAGGCAGCGCGCAGCAAACTCAGCTGTTCATCTTTCCACACAATAAAAAAAAATTGGTTGGTAGATAAATGGGTACCCTGTGTGGATCTTTTCAGTTTTATGAACTGTACAAATTTTAAATACAAATACATTTTTATACTGTAGTTTTTATCCGATAATTTAAAAATAACATTCTTTTGGTTTTTTTTTGAGAAACGAAGGAAAAAAATAATTTGCGTTCAAAGTACTAATCAAAACGTAGCGTACAACTCTCTCTCTCTCTCTCTCTCTCTCTCTCTCTCTCTCTCTCTCTCTCTATATATATATATATATATATATATATATATATCTAATTTTTTTTTTTTACATTAAAATTAACCAACTGGTTAGGTTAATTGAATGCCCGGTTAAGTCAACTGTACGCTCTTGACAATTGGTTAGGTTTAGTCGTGATATTCCCAGTTTAATCCTAACAGTTGTCCATATTAAACTAAAACACACACACACACACACAACACCACACACACACCACATATATATATATATATATATATATATATACATATACATATATATATACCCTGGTTGGTTTTGCTTCCGCCCGAATTGTTCACTAAGAAAACTGAAAAGAAAAGAGCAATCCTAATGTAGGCTGTTATCTGTAGGACATGTATAAGTCCTATAACGTGTCGGTCCAGTAACCCCGGGCCAATAGCTTTTAAGCCTACAGGAATCACAGCCCTACTGTAAGCCTACAGGTCCTATAGGCTATAGGGACATAGGACCTAGCCTATTGGCTCGCAGATTTCAGGTAACAGAATTAACAGCCCATGAACTACTGGAGCATTTTTTAAGTCCATATAAATAATAGGCCACGGCATATGCAGTATGCAACAGGTATATGCAGGGTCGGCTCGAGGTTTGTTAGCGCCCCGAGCAAATTGAATTTCAGAATTTCAGCCCCCTTGAGACTTTCCATTTCAATAATTTTTTCATAATGATAAAAAAAAACTACAAACTTAGGAATGCAGAATTTATTATTGATTAATGAAAAACAATCAAAAGCAACAATAGACATCAAATCCGTGCATTTATCCTTAACTACAATATTTTTTCCTCGACTTTAGATCTGCAAATTTGTTCATATTTATATTTTCATATTTATTTTTCTGACAAGATTATTTTCTATTGACAAAATTGCTAAAGAATTTAATCTTTCTTGCGTCATGTTAGACCATAAGTAGTCTTTATGAGTTTTAGCTTACTAATATTTCCTCCGAATAAGGGCTTGTGTTCCATAAAATTCGAGTACTTGGAGAACAGCTGATTGTGGTGACGTCAGCTCGCTCTTGGAAAAACCTGATGGTTACGATTGTTTGCATATACACACACGCATATACTATTATAATTGTTAAGAATTTGTCGTAAGAAATTTACGACATGTCAGACGATTTTTATATTTTGAATTTCTTTTTATTCATTTATTAAGTGTTTTTTCTCCGTTTTTTTGGTGTCCCTCAGCACATTGCGACCCGGGCAACCACCCGATTAGCCGGGCCTTTAGCCGGCCCTGGGTATTTGTGTGTATATATATTGGTTCACAAATTAACATACACTCTCAGCATTTTGTATTTTACAGCATACTTGTCACACCTTATCACTGAGGTTAGGTTTGTGTGTGTGTGTGAAGTTAGTGGTGTTACACGTTGCGGACACGAGTCAGACCGTTTAAATGTTCCGTGCGATGATTCCTCATTTCACGAAGGTCAAGCTTGTCGCCCTCCTCTCGAGTTGGCCTGGTGAAGTAGAGAGTGGGTTTCTCGTACTCTCCACTTCACAGAGCCAGGTACGCCCGGCTCATCTGGAATTGTTCTGAATCAGGCGTCTAATCGTCTTTTGAAGATGTCCACCGCAACACCACTCGTGTTCCTTAGTTCCTTGGGCAGTTGGCTGAAGTCTTGGTCCTCTCACAACAAAACTATTTTCTTTCAGGGTTGAGAATGTTCCCTATCTAGCCTTTAATTTGGGAAAAGTGACACGGTTTTCCTTTTCTACTTTCTACTGTTGTTTGGGGGGTTATAGGGTTCAAAGTAAGATTAGGGGCTAGTTTCTCCATTATTTTCCAAGTATAAATAATGATGTACTTCTCTCTTATTCTTTCCACTGATATAGGTTTAATTCATGTAACCTTTCCCAGTAATTTAGCTCTTTGCACTCATTCTTTGTGTGTGTGTGTGTATGGTCTGACTCATGCCTGCAACGTGTAACAACACCAACTCCAGTTTATCTTGGGTGTGTATTCCGTCATTATCCTCATGAACTGAATAGGTTACTTGTAGCAGAAAACTTAATAATCTTAAATCCCTATGGGGCCTGACTTTTGAAACGCCATATATATTATATATAATAATATATATATATATATATATATATATATATATATATAGGGTGTCCCATAAGTCCGGCATCATAGGAGAAATTCATATTTTTCTTTTCTACAAACCATAATTTATGCTCGGGATGGCAATTTCCCGTCCACCATTCTGTTCAGTGAAGAGGCTGTTTTTATGGAAATGGTGAGGTAAATCGACAGAACACCCGCTACTGGTCTCAAACAACCCTCACTGGTATATCTCTTCAAAGGAACAAGGTGCATCTCGGGTGATGGTATGGTGTGGCATTTGGAAGGATCGCATCATAGGCCCCCTCTTTTTCGATGAACATGTCACTGAGGCACCTACCTACGTATGCTCAAGGAAGAAGCATTTCCCAGTGTCTTGAACGAAGAAGAAATTTCCCAACATGGTTCCAGCAAGACGGCGCTCCTGCACATTACAGCACCCAAGTAAGGGAATACCTGTACCAACAATTCCCTGGTCATTGGATAGGACTTCGAGGGCCTGTGGAATGGCCAGCTAGAAGCCCGGATCTCACGCCACTAGATTTTTATTTCTGGGGCCACTTGAAAGCGCTGGTATACGCAGAGAAAATTAGAAGTGTTGAACATTTGCGGCAGCGCATTATTGGGGGATGTAACACCATTACTCCTAACATCATTCACCGTGTGCTTGCTGACTGGGTATCACATCTGAATTTGTGTATTGAAACAATGGTGGACATATTGAGCACGTTCTGTAAATAAAAGCTTTTGTTTTTGCCTTTTTTTATTATTTTCCCTATGATGCCGGACTTATGGGACACCCTGTATATATATATATATATATATATATATATATATATATATATATATAATATATATATATATATATATATACGGGTGTACATAAAGTCAGGATCTATTTTTGTGAAGCACTTGGAAATTATATGGAATTCAATTATAAAATGATAAGTGGTAACATTTATTAAATAATTAAGAGTAGGATTCGACGTGACGCCCATTAGTATCCCTGCACAGCTCAAATCGTTCCGCAGCATTTCTAAACACATTCTGGAGCATTTGCGGGGTTATGTTATCTGCAGCAGTTCGTATACGTGTACGTAAGTTTTCAAGACTCGTAATCTTCGTCTGATAGACGTGCGATTTGATAAAGCCCATGCAAAGAAATCTAAAGGGGTTAAATCTGGTGATCTCGCTGGCCAAGGTCTGTTGCTTCCGTGTCCGATCCAGCGATTTGGAAAACGTCCATTTAGATAATCCTGAACAATTTTGGCATAGTGACAAGGAGCACCATCATGTTGATAGACGACGGTACTAACAATCCTATCCCCAATCAGCTGAGGTTCAAGGAATTGCTGCAACATGTCCAGATAAATAAGCCCCGTAACTGTAGCTTCAGCAAAGAAAAAAGGACCATAAACCTTAGATTTTGTTAAACCCATCCAGACATTAACTTTAGGTGAGTCTCTTTCCCAATTTTGGACGAAATCATTCGGTCTTTCATCTGCCCAAATTCGACAGTTATGGCGATTTACTTTTCCACACGTATGGAAAGTGGCTTCATCACTAAAGAGAATGTTGTCCATTAAATTATCACTCCAGATTTGTTCTACGAGATCAGCACACACAGCACTTCGTCGAGGGAAATCTTCCTCATGTAAATCATGTAAAACCTGCAAATGATAGCTTTTCTTCTGCAAATTAACTTTCAGAATTTTGTGCACAGATGACGTCGAGAGGCCGAGTCTGTGTGATGCAGCACGAACGGACGTACGTGGCTCCTCAGTGATAATTCCGCGTACTGCATTCACGGTAAGATCTGACATACACGGTCGTCCTGATCTTGCTTCATCATTTACAGATCCCGTTCGTTTAAATTTGTTCACCAATTTTCGTATTGTCTTGTCTATTGGCCCCGGCTTATGAAATCTCCTTCTAACTTCTCTCTGATGTCATTGTATTTCTTTCCCTCGATTCGCCAAATTACTATTGCCACACGCTCTTCTGTATTCATTCTAAGGGCTTCTGAAAAGAAAAATAGAAAAAAATAATTATTTCACAAAAATAGATCCTGACTTTATGTACACCCTGTGTATATATATATATATATATTATATAATATATATATATATATATATATATATATCAGGGCTGGCAGGTCGGACCCGGACCCAGACCCGGGTTTAACCCGAAAGTGAGATAAGACCCGGACCCGATAGTGAATTAGAAAAAAGACCCGGACCTGAAAGTGAATTTTAAAATTGATCCAGACCCGCCCCTAAAGTGAAGGACCCGCACAGCCGGGTTTTTAGTTTACAAAATTTATGTGTGCGCCTTTAGATTTGGCAACAATGTATTGAATTATCATTCCATCCTCCAAATGACTCACTGGAAGTGGAGAGTTAACGGTGACGGAAGAATAGCCTAATTCCAATATATTTTATTGTTTGTTTGTGAGTTGTATACTGTGTACATTGGTTGGTCTCCAGTGCTTCGTTTGCTATTTATTTGAATTTGCAATGCCTTTACAAGGTCTTTTTTCGGTGTGGAGTGGTAGCAAAAAAACTAGCCTTACAAATTAATATTTTAAATATAATAATATTGATAAAACATCTACATGCCAAATTGAAAAGTGTGGAAAAGTGTATAGTGGCAATCGTGTGACAAACCTAAAGCGACACCTAAAATCGTGTCACCCAGACATATATCGTACAGTTGAGGATCATGATAAAAGTCTACCTAGCACTAGCAGTACTTCGAAAATTCAAATACAAACCAAGGGAATGAATGTAGGCCAAACTAGTGTTAAAAACTTTTTTAAACAAATTAAAGTTGGAGTTCACCCGCAACTTCATAAGAAAACTTTAGAAAATGGCCTTATTTCGTGGGTGACAATAGACGGGCGGCCTTTTAGCATTGTAGAAAGTATTGAATTCAAAATTTTGGTTGAACCATTTCTATCTGCAATGAATATAAACATGAACAGAAAAAATCTTGCTACTTTGACTCTCGATAGAGCAATAGCTGAAAAAAATAAGTTAAAAATACTTCTTAAAAAAAATGTTTCATTTAAAAGTAGATTGTTGCAGCCGCTTAGATAGAGGATTTTTAGGTATTCAAACCCAATATGACTGAAAACAAAATTGAAGTGAAAAATTGGCTGTCAAGGAACTTCACTGCTCGCATACAGGTAAAAATTATTTACATTTCACACACACACACTATATATATATATATATATATATATATACAGGGTGGGCGGAAAGTAGCTCCCTATTTTGGATTGGTAAAAAAATACGTATATTATCCATTTATTTCAGAAGAAATAATATGAAAAGGTAGGCATACATGGTAGGTTTTCTGTAAAATTCAATGTGGGCTCCAACTCTTTCCACCAGCTTCTGGAGCCGCCCAGGAATGGCGTCCACTGACTTTAGCAGGAACTCCGGCGGTGGAGGACATGACTTCCCGAATTCGGTCCTCCAGTTCTTCCAATGTCCTCGGTTTGGTGCGGTAGACTTCTTCCTTTACCCACCCCCAAAGAAAGAAGTCGCACGGTTACCGCTGAAAAACGGCAGAATCGGTTCAGTGTAACGGTGTGGTGTGGTATGACCTCAGATCAGGTTGTGGGCCCGTTCCTTCTGCGCAACACCATGAATGCTGAGCGGTACCTTGCTATGTTGCGAAACGAGGTCTGGCCGGTTGTCAGCACATGGGAGAACATCGACGATCTGATATTTATGCAAGATGGCGCCCCTCCCCTCCGCACTTCGCTCTTGTTGTCCGTGAGTGGCTGGATGCCCACTTCCCTGGGCGTTGGATGGGTCGTCGTGGTCCACATCAATGGCCAGCCAGGAGCCCCGACTTGACACCGTGCGACTTCTTTCTTTAGGGGTGGGTAAAGGAAGAAGTCTACCGCACCAAACCGAGGACATTGGAAGAACTGGAGGACCGAATTCGGGAAGTCATGTCCTCCATCCCGCCGGAGTTCCTGCTAAAGTCAGTGGACGCCATTCCTGGGCGGCTCCAGAAGCTGGTGGAAAGAGTTGGAGCCCACATTGAATTTTAGAGAAAACCTACCATGTATGCCTACCTTTTCATATTATTTTTTCTGAAATAAATGGATAATATACGTATTTTTTTACCAATCCAAAATAGGGAGCTACTTTCCGCCCACCCTGTATATAATTATATATATAATTAATTTCATAGGAAATGTTTTGAAACAACGCATTCAGTCTGTGTTAACCGAGTACGACTTGGGATCTGCACAAGTTGTATCCATTGCAACAGACAACGGGTCCGATATGATCAAGTGCTGTCGCCTTTCCATTTGAGTTCACTCAAAAAAAATATAGAATTTGTTTTCACAAATTAATTAAAATTTAGAATAAGGGGCTGAAGAGAGCAATCATACATCGTACTTTGCCCCTTAGCAATGCATGTATAACTATACCTAGTTACTATTAAATATTAATACAATTAATACACCTACTTTCAAACATTTCCAAAACCGGATTAATTAATATATATGGTTAGACTACTACCGTATAGCCATATAATGTTTTACTATGTTTCAGAAAACATGTTAATGTAGCTACGATAGCAGTCTTATTACCTATCCTATACCAGACTATAATTATTACATTTTTAATAATGGACCTGACCCAGACCCGGGTCATATACTGAAAGACCCGACAGGACCTGAAAGTGAACTTTCGGGTCGGACCCGGACCCGAAAGTAAGTTAGAAAAATGACCCGGACCCGGACCCGAAAGTAAATTAGAAAAATGACCCAGATCCGGACCCGACCCGAAAGTGATAAACCCGCACAGCCCTGATATATATATATATATATATATATATATATATATATATATATATATATATATATATATACCGTATAGACTGTACAGTGTACACCTGCAGATATTAAGTTTCATGGAGACCAGATTAGATTGGATTAACTTAGGTGGTCGTTTTAGATTGGTTAGTTATTTCGCACTTGACCACTGACCAATTTCGACCAGTGAGGACCTTTATAACAAGTTTCAAAGCACTGCTACGTGGAGCTGATAAGTCTAAGCTATGTGAACCAATTCTTTGAAGTCTCAACGTACAACCGATGTATATTCCATCTTTACAAGAAGGACAATTCATAAATTATCCAGACGTCATCCAAAGACAAAAGGAATTGAATCATCGAATTTAAAAACAACGTTCACAGTTAAAGGATTAGCGAAGCAAAATAATAAAATTGTTCCGTGAAAAGAACTCTGTTGAAGTTTCTGAAAGGGTTCTTCATTAGTGGAACATTTAATGTTCTAAGGTGGACCATCTCTTACCAACTCAGAATCATCAGTTCCAATTAGCCACGCTAATAGATGTAAATATAAATTGAAATATAAAGAATTTAAAATGCTTTCTTCGGCTAATAATAAAGAACTCCTTTTATGATCCTAGGATCAATGATTATAAAGAAAAAGAAATCAAATATCGACAAAACTACTATTCCTTTATTTGTTACTAGCGGAGCGACACGGCGTTGCCGGGGTGGATGTTGAACGCATATATATATTATATATAATATATAATATATATAGTGTGTGTTGTGTGTCCGGTTAGGTTAATTGAATGCCAGGTTAGGTTAATTGAATGCCCGGTTAGGTCAACTGAATGCCCGATATAGATTAATTGAATGCCCAGGTAGGTTAATTGAATGCCCGGTTAGGTTATTTGTACGCCCTTGACGATTGGTTAGGTTAAGTCGTGATATTTTCGTTAAAGCTAACGAAACTATCACGATTTGAACCTAACCAATCGTCAAGGACGTACAGATGACCTAACCTGTCATTCAATGAACCTAACCGAGTATTCAATAATTTTACCATAGGTTTCGATATATACAGGGTGGGCCGAAAGTCTGGATCCATAGGAAAATATTTATTTAATACATAAATTACAACAAATGGTAAATACTTAAAATGAATATCAACTTTAACTCGTAAATGCGTATCCGTGATACTGTACAGTGGTTCGTACTCCAGTATAAACAACAAATTATAACAAATGCTCAAATTGGCGGCCTCTGACATCGAGACACTTAGGGAGGGAATTTATGATTTTTAATAATTCTTCGAATTGACGTTCCTGAGATGCGTGTTTCATTTGATAATCTTCTTGTTGACTTTACTGGACTATTCGTTAAAGTTTCACATACCATTGCAGAGGTATTTTCATCAGTTGCAGTTTTTGGACGACCAGAACGCCGTCGATCATGTACACTTCCTGTTTCTTTGAAACATTTAAACAACTTGCCAACAGTCGCATGTGTTACTGGATGCTTATCAGGATGATTTCTATTGAATTCTGTAGCAACTTCTCTGTGTGTAGCGCCCTGTCTTGCGTACATGAGCACAAGTTCTACCCGGTCTTCTGTTGTTAGATTCGAAGCCATTTCTGGGCTGAAATAAAAAAAGTATTTGAGTATTTATACTGGAGTACGAACTACTGTACAGTATCACGGATATAGTCCAGGCAATCTAGAGCAAAATAGCTTCAACCTGGACAAAATTGCTTCAGACGCTTTCTAAACTGTTTCCAGCTCAGGAACCATTGCAGAATAACATATCCAAAATCCGACAAAATTGGACCCCGGGAACACCCCCAAAACTGAAATTCAAAATGGCGGACTGGCAGTTTCCTATGAAATACAATAAATTTTAATTTCGCTTTGTAGAGAGAGTTATGACGTTTTTCTTGATCAGTAAAATGTTTTAAAACACATTTTCGTTTCTAAATTAACCTATATGACACTAAAAATTGTATTAGGCGGCTAGTATTAAACTATGACGTCACGTAATGTAAATAAAATATACTGTATGGAGTGTATGTGAGAATGGACATTGCTACATCTTTATAAACTTATATTATATACAACTCTTTAATTCCTACTACCCACTATCAAATCTGCGTATTTGTGCTTGTCATTTTCTTTAAAACTGTTATTATGTACTCCTTTTAAATACTGCAACACAGTTTATTAATTTGTGTTTTCTGATTCAGACTGACTCGGTGTACGGCTGACTCGGTGTGCGTCCGCCTTCAAGAATGCAGACCCCTGAAGAATTGTGCGTGATTTGTAAGGAGAAATTGGACAGCGGACAGGAAGTGGTTCACATCTCGCAAAAAGGAGCAGATGGTATAAATGCATCCAGCCGCAGCTGTGGAAGCGATGTTGTTGCAACAGCTGGAATAAGTGTTCACGTTGTATGTAGGAAAAGGTTTACGGATAAAAAGACCATTGAAATAAAGAAGCGACAGACCGCAGCCGAGGCAATACCAAGGAAAAGTGCTCGTTTTCATGAATACGCATTTTCCAGTGCTACTCACTGTTTGTTTTGTGATACCTTTGTGGACTTTTTTTCCAAACACAAACCAAAATCAGAGCATGTCAAAATAAGAACTACAGAGTTCTCCGAAACCATAAAAAGGTGCTGTGAAAGCCGCTGCGATGAATGGTCGTTTAATGTAAAAGGCCGTCTGGAGTATTATCTTCGTGATCTTCCTGCTGCAGATTGTGTCTACCATCACACCTGCAGCGTAAATTTTCGAAGTGGAAAAAACATTCCTCGCGCATACTCCTCCGACGATCATGATTCGAAGAAAGGGAGACCAACTAATGAAGAGCAACACCAAGCATTCCTTCAGACCTGTGCTTACCTGGAAGAGAATGATGATGAACAACTGTTGATTGGAGACCTAATTTCCAAAATGGAGGAATATCTTCAAGGAAGTCAGAGCTCTGTCTACGAACGCAGGCACATGAAGAGAAAGCTTTTAGAACGTTACGGAGACAAGATCATAATATCAGGTGAAAGTGGGAAGGCAGATGTAGTAACACTACGAGAGACAGCTAATGAAATTCTTATAGATTATCACAAAAAGTCGAAAGAATGTGATATAGATATAGAGCTGCAGAAGATTTACCTAGTAGAAGCTGCTGCAAAAATAATCAGAAGTGATATCAAGTCTGTCGACTCGCCTAGAAAAGATGTGTATCCATCTCCAAATGACATCACTGCAGAAAGTGCTCTTGATTACATTCCCAAAGTCTGAAATTGCTATTATCAAAAGCATTTGCGGGACAGGATGCTTCAAGAAAAATAGGTGCAATTGGGCAGAGCATTATGCAAGCAACCCGTCCTAGAGGATTACTATGTCCACTACAGATCGGTTTGTCGGTTCAGCTACACCACAACTTTAGGTCAAGGTACCTTATTGACGTTCTCCATCAGCTGGGTTACTGTTCGTCGTATGCAGAAGTAACAAGATTCGAAAGAAACGCGGCGCTGGCAAGTGGGTCTGGCTCTTTTACTGTTGATGAAAACACTGCAGTCCTTCTAGCAGCAGATAACGTCGATCATGATGTCTGCACTTTGGATGGGAAGAATACCTTTCATGGAATGGGTATGATTGCCGCAATAACTCCGAAGATCAAGATCCACCCTTCTATTCACAGGCGTAATGTTGGTGACAATGACATTAAGAAGATTGCAACCGTTGACATTAGGGAATATAGACACGCGAGAAGCATGTTGAGGGACATCTCATTCCGCGAACTTCCAGTACCCACTGCCACCATAAGTCGACTTAGTCTTCCCTGGCAGATATCTTCAGCAGAAAGATCAGGTCCAAGTTGGTCCGGAACAATGCAGGCAATTCACGGTGGATCAAGTGTCTCACATCCAGGTGTGGCGTCGATCACGTTCCTTCCCATCATAGATATGTCGCCAACTGACATGACCTGCATATTTTCGACATTACTATATTTGAGCAAGATAGCACGCGATCAAAAAGTCCCATGCATTATTACCTTTGATCAGCCTTTGTTCTGGAAAGCTTCCCAAATCATCAATGAACAGAGAGACCTGCAGGACATTGTTTTAATGCTGGGATCATTTCACACTCTGATGAATCTTTTGGGAGCAGTCGGTACTCTTATGAATGGTTCAGGATTGTCTGAAGTACTTCAAGAAATATACGGACCAAATGCCGTGCAACACATGATGTCTGGAAAAGCTGTTTCAAGAGCGATACGTGGTCATATGATAGTAGATGCAGCTCTTAGTACCTTACTAGTCGCAGACGTTTTCCCTCGTAATGAAGATGGAACTCCTCATGACCTCCATAAGGAAGCTTGTGACCTGCTCGACGATGTTATGACCGCCAAACAATCAGTTGAGGATGTGGAATCTTCGAATGCAATGTCTCAGATTGCTACCACTTTGGATGCGAAGAAAACTGACCTACAATCTACTTCGCAAACAAGTCAACTCTGGTTGGAATATCAGCGAATGATCAACATTGCACGTTCCTTGATAACAGCAGACAGAACCGGCTCGTGGGATTTGCACTTGCAAGCTATGCTGGAGACCATCCCCATAATTGCAGCAGCCGGACATCACAATTACCTGAAATCGATATACCTGTACCTGCAGAAAATGTTAAGTTTGCCTTCTGAAAATCCAGCCGTTAACAAAATGTTCCAGGAAGGTAAGTTTGTGGTAAGAAGAAGCGACAGATTATGGGCCGGACTGGGCACAGACCTGGTGATAGAACAAGTACTAATGCGTTCTCTGAAAAGCAGAGGCGGACTGACACGCGGAAGTGGATTTACAGACATCCAAAGGACAACGTGGCTCTTTTCTATGCCTCTGTGTTCCACTTATAACTTAGCAATGCAGGAATACACCAGAGTTTTGTTGGAAAGTAGTGAACAGCACAAGGAAATGAGGGGAAGTAGACAAATCAGGGACAGTAATGACTAGAGTTAGGATTGATAGGCACTAAAAAATCAATAATAGGTAGGCAAAAAGGCACTAAAGAAGCCCTAAAAAAGTCGCTTAAATAGGCACTAAAAGCTAAAAAAGGCACTTAATAGGCATTTCTATTTTCCCACTTTTCTATTATTATTGTTGACTTACAGTAAACCCATTTGCAGTTCTGATGAATATCAGGATTTTTATTGTAAAAAATAAACTAAACATCTCAAAAGCCATCAAACATTTTATTTGAATCAAAGTAAAATCCAAACATTTAAACTATCTTCTTACAAAAACTCAACTAAACTATAAATTGAAATGGCAATTGATGATTAAAAATTTTTCAAGGTTCTGTGGCTTAAATTGACATCGCCTGTCACTCAATACATTTTTATATCGAGAAAACGACCTTCCGACATCGCAAGACGTAATTGGTGCGAACTTCAAAGATGCTAATTCGCTTGGCTGAAAGTCCAGAACCTCCTGACACTCTCCTTTGAACACTATTGAAACGTTCACGTTTGCCAACCAGGATTGCGTCTGAGAACATTTTCAAATTTTGCTACCACTTCTTTCCCTACGTTACCAGGAACCTGGCTCAGCTCCTTCCTTAAATTTTGAACTATTTCCACTGCTTCAACAAACGGCAGGCCTCTCTCCTCCAGCTTGGTTATGGTCCCTGGCACCCGTCCGAAATTGGCCATGATGTAGGCCAGGTCTCCTCGAAGGGTTAGACACGATAAGGCCTCCTTCGCTTCTCCTATCACGAATGCCTCATGCTCGTCTAAGTTTTCAACGACCTGCAACAAAAAACAGAATTAAGATGAAATGTGCTTTGCTGCTTTTGAAATGGCTGTAGAAGAATGTACTAATTAAACTGAATATGTTTCGTACCTTGGCAATTTCGCTGATATTTTCAGCATAATACATGGCAGCTTGAAGCCAGGAAACCCATCGAGTCAAAACTGGCTGAGGTGGCAAGGGTGTTTCTGGAAGAGCTGCCTTGAAAGCAGCAATTCGTGAAGGTGCCTTGAGAAAGACCTTCTTCACCGACGATACAAGTGCATTTACGTTCCAAAAATGTCCCCGGATATTTTCTGCCACCCGATGGAGAGCATGAAAAACAAACTTAATTACTGCGCCATGCATTAAAATAAATCAAATTAACAACAAACAAAAAGCTATTATTCTCTATTCATTATAAGAACCCAACTTAACTTAATAATTTCTTTAGATACCAATCTTTTTTTTTTTTTTCAGAAACTACAGAAAACGACAATTTTTAGGGTAACTAAATTATAAAATGCATCAGTCGAACGTCGAAGTTGGTTGTTCGATTAATTAAATTAATATTAAAATAATTTCAAACAATTTGTTTTTCACCACTCTTTACCAATTTATCTTTAGGATGCTATTAAATTTGAAAAAGCTCACATTATCACTTATTGTTGGAGCGTCAAATTCCCTCGCATGCATTTGTTTATATCGAGTGGGTTTGTTATTTTGGATAGAGAATAAAAAATGTTGCAACGTACCTCTTTGGAACAAGGTTGGCAGAAAATAACCCTACCATCCGTAGTGAAGTTTGAGTCCTTCTTGATCCACTGCCTGAACAGAACACTTTTGGCTGTCTTGTCCTTAGGCATTTTTTCTCACTTATAAAAAAAGCTGTAAGCACAAACGTGAGATTTTATTTAGCAAAAACACTTGAACAAAGACACCACGTTGCACGCACCAAACAAAATGATCGAGGCCGAACGCGTCACAATGACGTATTGTGATCTGATTGGCTGTATTTGGCTGACGTATTGTGATCTGATTGGCTGTGCTGGTTGCCTCAGGACTAGCCTCGGTTTTTCTATCCCCTGCCCTATTTAGGCCTAGAAGTTTAAAAAAAATGCGAGTTATTTTGCTTTACTTAGTACAATAAAATTAAAAAAGGCATATATAGGCACGTATTTTAAAATTAGGCACTAACCATCAAAATAGGCGTTTATAGGCACTATAACATTTAATTATATACATCCCACAGTCCCGAAATGGATTTCTCTAAAAGAAGCCTATGAATCTATAAACGGGAATAAAAAAGGCAAAAAGGGAAAAATCCGGTCTCTAGTAATGACATGAAGAAAGTACTTGAACGTCTGGAATCCTTATCCCCATTCCATTCTACCTCGGGTCTCTGCAACATTGTAACAGGGCTAACTGCTGATCCTGGAGTTAACGTTCATCAATTGCATTCAATCTGTACGAACATTGTCGTAAAAATGATTGGGAAACAAGCCTTTACATATTCTGCCAAAAGATCTGACAAAGTGAAAACACTAGGATCTGCTTCTGCCGTTGTGATCACTGATGCTTCAGATATAGAAGTAGATCCTGCACTACTGTTTCAGAGAATGATGACTGTTGCCACTGGCGGAGACATGAATCTTGAAGATGTCATGTGTTACGAACTGTGTGCATATCCTCCTGCATTGTTCGAATCACGAAGTATCTTGAAGAAACCCGATAAGTCTCAGCTAGCTCATGCAATAATCAAATACACTGACACTTTACGCATGGAAGAAGTTCAAGAAATTCAGTGCACAGACCAGTACGTATTGGATGGTGGATCTCTACTACATCGTGTTTCCTGGCGTCAAGATGAAACATATGACAGCATCGCCAACTCATATGCCGATTTCACTCTGAAAACATATGGAAAAGCAATCATTGTTTTTGATGGCTACAGCAGCTCTCCTACGATCAAGGACATGACCCACAGAAGACGCAGCACCAAGACAAGCAGAAATGTGAATCTCAGTCCAAGCATGAAGTTTGTTGGCCAGAAGGAACACTTCTTGGCTAATGAAAACAAGCAAGCAAGCATTTATTTCCCTCGTAGGTGAGATGTTGAAGAAGCACGGGTGTACTGTTCACAACGCAGATGGGGATGCTGATGTGGACATCGTTCGTGCAGCAGTTTCCTCATCAGAAAATGCAACTACAACAGTAATAGGGGAAGACACCGACTTGCTGATTCTCCTTCTGTACCATGCCAAGGACAGTGGTTTCAAGTTGTACTATCGCAGCGATATAAGACGGGACCATCTCCTAATCCTGTGTATGATATTCTCAGCATTCAATCATTGTTAGGCAATGACATCTGCAAGTATCTCCTGTTTGTGCATGCTTTCACGGGCTGTGATAGCACATCTAGAATTTTTTCGATCGGTAAAGCCAAAGCATTCGACACACTGATGAAGGTGGCTGAACTCCGTTCAGTTGCAAATACATTCTGTTCTGATTGTTGCCAACACTCTGACATTGAAGCCGCTGGAAGAAAGGCAATGCTTCTGTTGTATGGCTGCAAAACACTTGAATCCACTAACGCACTACGTCATCGAATGTTAGTTGAAAAGGTAGCTACAGCTAAATCTTTTGTTACACCCGAACGTTTGCCACCTACCGATGCGTCCACAAAGTACCACAGCTTTCGCACATACTTTCAAATACTAATCTGGAAGTCTACAGAAGAGAAGATCGATGCAGAACAGTGGGGTTGGTATGTAAAGAATAATTCCTACTACCCTACAGCCTGCGACAAGCCACCAGCTCCAAATTATCTACTCAACATGATCCGCTGCTCCTGCAAGACGAAATGTGCTACTTCAAGATGTGGATGCAAGCGTAATGGAATGCCCTGTTCAGCCGCTTGTGGCGAGTGCCAAATCAGTGGTTGCGATAACAACCCAAGTACCGGTAATCTATCCGATGATAGTGATGAAGAGGATTAATTTCTGTATGTTTGTGACCAGGTATCACTTCTTCTGTAATGAACATAACTTGAAACTGGGAAAAAAATAATTGTTGTATTATTGATTATAAAAATCTGTAAAAAGCTATATAACATTATATTTGCGTAATAACTGGTTGTGTTGTATATTGTTGAATTATTTAAAACATTACAACTGAAAGAAAAAGCAACAAATGTATCTCTATAAATAAAAGCGTAAATTATATATATTTTTTTTTTCGTAGGAAACATCCAGTCCGCCATTTTGAATTTCATTTCTGGGGGTGTTCCCGGGGTCCAATTTTGTCGGATTTTGGATATGTTATTCGGCAATGGTTCCTGAGCTGGAAACAGTTTAGAAAGCTTCTGAAGCAATTTTGCCCAGGTCTAACTACAAATTGCCTGGACTAATACGCATTTACGAGTTAAAGTTGATTTCATTTTAAGTATTTACCATTTGTTGTAATTTATGTATTAAAATAAATATTTTCCTATGGATCCAGACTTTCGGCCCACCCTGTATATGTGTGTGTGTGTGATGACGTAATGATCTTGATGACGTCATTTAATTTTTTAAAATTAATTATTTTATTTATTAACACCCAGGTGCACGACCTGGGGACCTAATCAATATGTGTGAAGTTTCACGTTTGTAACTGCTCCCATTTTGGAGTTATGGCTGGAAAACACACACACACACACACACACAGGTCCTTTTATTATTATTATAGATTTGAAGTTCAAAAACATTTTTACGAACTAAATATTAGAAAGTAATGTTTTGACAACTTTTAAAGCTTCATTATTTTATTTGCTTTTTATCTGTTTCTAATACGAATTGTAACTCAATTTATAAAATGATTTTAGTCTTGAGAATGAGCCAAGGTGGAAACATTGACTCGTAAATATATATTTGCAGATGAAATAATGTAGCCTTATCTTGTTTTTATTTGAAATTATTATTATTATTATTATTATTATTATTATCATATATATATATATATATATATATATATATATATATTATAATATATATATATATATATACCTTTCCTTTCAACCTTTCAGATGTTCCGTGCGATAATTCCTCATTTCACGGAGGTCAGGCTTGTTGCTCCTCCTCTTGAATTGGCCTGGTGAAGTAGAGAGTTGGTTTCTTGCCCTCTCCATTTCACTCCCAACTCATCTGGAATTGTTCTGAGCCAAGCGTCTAGTCTTTTTTTTTTTTTTTTTTAAGATATCCACCGCTACATTACTCGTGGTGCTTAGTTCCTTGGGTAGCTGGTTGAAAAATCTTGGTCCCCTCAACTATTTTCTTTCAGGGTTGAGGATGTTCCCAGTCTCGCCTTTAATTTGAGAACAATACATTCTTCCTTTTCTACTTTCCACTGTTGTTTGAGTGATTATATTATTCAGAGAAAATTAGGGACTAGTTCCTCTTATTTTCCAAGTGTAAATAATAGTGTACCTCTCTCTTCTTTCCATTGAATTACTACTATAATTCACGAAAATGTGTCTGTCTGTCCGTCTGTCTGTCTGTCTGTCTGTCCGCAGAAAAAACTTACGTTTCTGAACCGATTTCGACCAAACTTCGTATGGTGGATGGGGGTGATGAGTAATGAACGAAAATATATGTGTGACCAGCTCCCCTCCCTAATTACTGGGCCCGAAGGCCCCAGCACCGCAATAAAACTATAGAAAAGAACGCAGCCATGAAAATCTTGAGCTTCATATTGTGTCAAGATTTGTGAAGCTTAAGATTTTCATGACTATAGCTTTATTGACCAAATAATTGAACCCCCCCAATTACTGTCGGTTTAATTATTTGGTCAATAAAACTATAGCAAGGAACGCAGTCATGAAAATCTTAAGCTTCACATCCGAGCTCATTGTATCAAGATTTGTGAAGCTTTAGATTTTCATGGCTGCGTTCTTTTCTGTAATTTTATTGACCGAATAATTGGTTCGCCAGTAATTGGAGGGCCGTAGGCACCCCAATTACTGAGGCCCAAGGTGAGAGGAATAGAAATGATATCCAGATAAAGGGCTACTGATGGTCAAAATAAAATACGCCGTAGGCCCACAATTCGGTTTGGGCCGAAGACCCAAGCCCCGCAGATCTAGGCAATCTTTTGCTAGTATAAATTTAGTTCATGTAACGTTTCCAAGTAATTTAGTTCTTTACATCCACTGATCTTCGCTGTGAAGCTTCTCTGAATCCCTTCTAGTTGACTTATACCTTCTGTTTTATATGGGGTGTTAAGACCGAGCAATACTCCAACTTGGGTGTGATCAGTGTTTTTAACAGAGGAGTCATTATATTCCTATCCCTTCTTTTAAAGGTTCTTAGTATCTGTCCAGTTATTCTTTTTGCTCTGTTTACTGCAAGTTTATTTTGTGTTTCAAATTTCGCATCATCAGTCATTACAACTCCTAACTCTTTTGCTTTAGACTCCGAATTTCCTGTCCATCTAGGTTATAGTATCCAATGGATTTTAGATCCTCCCTTCTTCCGTACTTTAATAGTGAAATATCTCGGTGTTAAATGTCATATTGTTGCCTTCCGACCAACCATGGGCGTAGGAAGCGTGGGGGGTCTGGGGGGGTCCTGGATCCCTCAGTCAACCTTTGTGTCGGGTCCATTTTGCCTCACTTTGTCAGGTCCATCACATCATGTCAATGAGAGAAAACTTAAAAAGGGATGAAAACAGGATTGGAAGGCAAAACTGTGAACTGAAATTATTTTACAAATTAATTTTATTTGACCACTTGTATGGTTGTATACACCTGTACAGTTGTCTTGTCTCGTATGCATCTGATTTTAAATGCATAAAACTGAAGAGTAATTTACATAATAGCATCATTATAATTTATATTGTTAAGGAGTTTATTCACTTTTACAGGAAATTTGATAACAGGCAAAATAATAATAATAATAATAATAGGCGCCCTAACGGTAATGCCTGAAAGTTGTACTATGTATAATAATAATAATCTTACTAATAATAAATTCTCTATCAGTCATGGCGGATAACTTGTTGAAAATAGTCTCATATAATGTAAGGTCAGTGAGGAATTCAACTGTAGATGTTCATAAAATCTGCGACAGTGCAGATTTGATAATCCTGTAGGAGCACTGGCTACCTAAGCAAGAGCTAAAATTCCTCTCTACCATCCATGACTTTATGTACCATGCGTCATCAGCAGTAGACTTGTCAGATGAATTAATGTACGGTAGGCCTTTTGGTGGTGTTGCTTTCTTAATAAGGAAAAATTTGTCAAAACATAAAATTTTTAACAAGCGATAATGTAAGGTTGTTAGGCATTGAATTACAAGTGAACAATGATTGCATATTAATTGTAAACTGCTATTTACCATATAACAACGGCAGTAATCTAGATGAATACATTGATTTGCTGTACAAAATTAAGTCATTCTCAGATAACCCCAAATATTCTCACTGTATAATAATGGGGGACTTTAACGCGCATGTAAACTCTGAATTCTTTGTAGAATTGGGTAACATGTGCGAGTCGGCCAATTTAAGTATAAGTGATGTAGATGTGTTAGAGGTAGCCAGTGGTAATTTTAGATACGTTAGTGATATGAGTGGTACCACCAGGTAGATTGATCATTGTCTCACTAGTAATAATCTAAAGGATCGAATTGTTAGAGTTCATATTCTGCATGATTTCCTTCTTTCTGATCATAGACCATTAGAAATATTAATTAACGTCACCAATTTATGCGCAACACGACTTAACAAGAACTCAATAGGTAAGAATAATCGCGTCGATTGGTCCAATGTTACGATGCAGCAGAGAATAGAATACAAAGACAGAACAAGTCACCTCTTTAATAATTTAGAAATTTTGCACCTTGCCTGAAGAGGGAATCGAAAGACGCCTATGATTTGTGGTGCTTTCATGGTAGACCCAGATTAGGACCAGTATACTTGAATATGTGTAGAAGTAGGGGTCAGTATAAGGCGGTCATAAGGTGATGTAAACAGGAAGAAGAGTCTATTCGAGCATCAAAAGCTTGTGAAGCTCGCATAAATAACGATAATAACAAATTTTGGAAATTTGTTAAGAATCAAACGGGTGTCAAAAATGTCCTCCCTCCGACAATCGATGGGGTGTCGGAGGAGAATGAAATTGCAAAGCTGTGGAAAAACCACTATTCTAACATTCTTAACAGTGTGAGTAGGGATAATCTTAAGATAGATTGCAGCGAAACGATTGTGGGAGGGACAAGGGAAAATACTTTGATACCATTTTCTGAAGTAAAGAGGTTAATTAAAGAGTTAAAGACTGGTTCTGTGTCAGGGTTAGATGACTTATCGAATGAGCACTTAAAATATGCCAATGACGTAGTATGTCTGCATATATCATTGCTCCTATCAACCATGCTTGCTCATAGCTATATCCCTGCAAAGTTCATGAGGGTATATATCTTGCCCCTGGTCAAAAATAAGTACGGAGACATTCTGTCCAGCAATAATTACAGGCCTATTGCTGTCGCTTCCTGCTTCTCGAAACTACTAGAAAAACTCTTGTTACGCCGATTGAATGAGTTCCTATGGACATCTAATCAGTTTGGCTTTAAAAGGTCCCACTCAACTGACCTGTGTATCTATATGCTTAAAGAAACAATATATAAATACATTGACAGTAATTCAACTATTTATAGCTGTTTCCTAGATATAAGTAAGGCATATGATAGGGTGAACCACAATATTTTATTTGAAAAACTAGAAGACAGGAAGGTTCCCATGTACATATTAAATTTATTTAAATTTTGGTATTCCCACCAATCTTTCACTGTTAGGTGGGGCAATGTACTATCCGAGTGTTTTGGCTCCTCTTGCGGGGTGAGACAAGGCTCCTTGCTCTCCCCTATGCTGTTTAATGTGTATATCGACGGATTAATTGCTTCACTTAATGAGGCAACAGTGGGATGTTGTATAGATAACACAAGGATAAATAACTTAGTTTATGCCGATGATATGGTGTTAATTAGTCCCTCTGTTAAAGGTCTGGATCGGCTACTAAACGTCTGCGAAGTGTATTCGCAGAAACATGATATTCTTTTTAATGTTACAGAAACTAAGGTTATGCAATTTCATCTTAAAAACTGTAATCAGCCAGCTGATATAAGATTTAAAATGAATGATGAAGTAATTGAGGAAGTACAAGAGTTTAAGTATTTGGGTCAAACTATTACCAGCTCCTTGAGTGATGACTCGGATATAAGAAAACAATCTCGAAGCCTGTGTGCTAAAGCGAATATGACCATAAGGAACTTTCGATTCTGTACAAGTGAAGCTAAAGACACTCTCTTTCGTACTTTCTGCAGTAATATATACGGACAGCAACTCTGGGTGAATTATAAAAAAGGTTCTGGCAGAACTCTAAATGTGCTGTACAACAGGTCTTTTAGACTCTTACATAAATTACCCCCGAGATGCTCAGTTTCGCAAATGTTTGCTACCCGCAATGTCCCGAGCTTCCTGGAGGTAACAAGACGTGCTTCACACAGTCTAATGCAAAGAATTAAAAAATCAACCAACCCGATTATCCAAGCTATCCATGAGTCCTGCCATTTATCCTATAAGCTATGGACCTCTTGGTACGAAAACGTCTGTCTGTAGCTCCACTTAACTTCGACAGTGCAGTATTATTTCTAATCAATTGTATATATTTCTATCCTTAGTATATGAATTGTCATTGTATTAATAATATTTGTCATGTGGACTATAGTCTGCCAATAAACCTTTTCCTTTTCATTTATTACTGTATTTTTCTCATACTTAATGAAAAACTGAGTTTTGTTGCATAGCTTGCATTATTGCTTTTGTGCTAGCTAGCTAATGTGCTAGCTCAATAATTTTTTTAGGTTATGGAAATGTCGGTCTGAAGCTCTGAGCAACATCTTTCTTGTCGGGTCCAAACACCTGGAACCCCCAGAGACTACTTATCCCGTACGCCCATGCGACCAACCAATTGTAGAGTCTGTTCATGTCTGTTTGTAGAGATTCTATATCCTCAGGGTTTCTTATTTTTCTAATTTTTGTGTAATCGGCAAAAGATATTACTGTACTGTCACTGGTAACTTCCTCATCTATATCAATTAGCATGATTATGAAGAGTAATTGAACTGATACTGTTCCTTGTGGTACTGCGCTAAGGACCTCTGACTCTGGTGAAGATATTCCTTGAACTGTAACGAATTGCTGCCGCGCACTATGGAAATTATATACCAATTTTCTTACTTTTTCTGTTATTCCCATATATTTCAGTTTACTCTGCTATGATTCCGTGGTCGCGCTTGTCGAATGCATTGACAAAGTCTGTGTATATCACCTCATAGTTTTCATTGTTTTCGAGTTAATCAGTAATGTTATAGTGTTCCATTAGTTGTGATAGGCATAATCTTCCTGATCGGAATCCACGTTGGTTATCATTTAATTTTTTCCGAGTTTCCAAAAAGTTATACATTTTTTCTCTAACTATTCTTTCAAATACTTTGATGAGATGAGATGTAAGCGATACTGGCCAGTAGTTTTTAGCCTTGGATCGATCTCCACCTTTATATATTGGAACTATGTTCGCTCTCTTCAGGATGCTCGGTATTTCTCCCCTGTCTAGTGATTATTTCCATATTCAATATAGAGGTTTAGCGATTTCATTCTTGCGTTTTATGATTAGTGTGACATTCCACTTGTCCGGGCCTGCTGCCGAGTGTGTTTTTAGTTTCCCTGTAGCTTGTGTCTTGGTTTATACATAAATTTCTTCCTATCCTCTTATATTTTACAAATAGGAAATTAAAATCACTGCAGAGAATAATATTTGTGGTTGGGGAGTGTAGAGCTTTCATCCAGTTTCTAACCTCTGTAATGGTATCTGAGAATTTTTATAGTTGAAGTATTTGGGGGTCTATATATTACAATTAGTACCATTTTAAATTTTTCAACTTTTGCTGCTACTAATTCTACGTAGTTGTTTGAGGTACTTAGTCATTTTTTGCCATATGTTTTTCGTGTATATAAACAACACATCGTCGTTTTTGTCTTACTGTTCTGTCGGCTCGAAGTATGTTATATGTAGTTGTCAATTTGTATTTCTTTTTTGTCGATACAAAAGTCAGTATTCACAGTTCCTCTGGCAGTCCTTTAGATGAGTCTCCGTGAGGAATGTACAGTCTACTCTTGCTTCATGTACGAGTCCCTTCAATTATGTGACTCTGGCCAGGTGTGTTAGCTAGAATTATGTTTTCATTTTTTTTCTTCCAATTTATTTATATATATATATAGGGTGTTTATAAAGTCCCTATCTATTTCGGTGAAAACGTAGCAAAAAGGGTAAAATTCAATAACACTATAATAGAAGGCATACATTTAATGAATACTTAAGCATATGATTCTACACGAGCACCATCAGTATCACTACAGAGTTCGAATCTGTCAGCAGCATTGCGGAACACATTTTGGAGCATGACACGGATTATTTTTTTAACTGCTGTTACGATATGAACACGTAAATCTTGCAGATCTGTAACCCTCGTTTGATAGACGTTTGATTTGATAACGCCCCATGCAAAGAAATCCAAGGGCGTTAGGTCAGGAGATCGAGCCGCCCAGAGCCTGTTGCCTCCACGTCCGATCCACCGATTTGGAAATCGTTCATTTAGGTACTCCCAAACAATGTTTGCGTAATAACAAGGTGCCCCATCTTGTTGAAAGATGACGGTGTTTAAAATGCCATCTGAATGAAGCTGGGACATTTACGGTCTCGTATCGTAACAGCAGTTACAAAAATAACTCCTGTCATGCTCCAAAATGTGTTCCGCAATGCTGCTGACAGATTCGCACTCTGTAGAGATGCTGATGGTGCTCATGTAGAATCATATGCTTAAGTATTCATTAAATGTATGCCTTCTATTATAGTGTTATTGAATTTTACTCTTTTTGCTACGTTTTCACTGAAATAGATAGGGACTTTATAAACACCCTGTATATATAAAATCATTCGCAGGTTCGTTCTTCAGGAGCTTAATTTTCAACGTTCTCGGGAGAATCTCCCATCTTCAGGGCTAAAAACTTAAAACACATTAAAAAGCTGGCTACAGAAATAAAAAATTACAAATAAAATTGTAAATAATTCACTGTTAAAAAAATATGGAAGTTAAAATGCATAATTTGAACAAATGGGATAAGGACGCATGAACGCGAGGAATAGCAAACTGGATGAAAGAATTAGGAATTGCAAATAGGGAAAATATATATATATATATATATATATATATATATATATATATATATGGTGTCCATAAATGATTACCCTGATTAAAGCATGCTATAACTTTTAAATAAACACTCGTATTCAAACACAGTTTTAATCACAAGTAGATAAAACATACAAAGTTTTGATACATAGTTAATAAACTTAATAAGCTTCCACATGTGCACCCTAGTGGCACGTAAAATGTCTAAACGGTATTCACACTCACGCCACACATTTTCCAACATTTACCTTGTAGGTGTGTAATTTCAAACGTTTGTGTAACACCTTGTGCACCGTAACTTCGGTATCTTTAGTTAGCATGAAGCTTGTCTCACCGATTTCCTTGGTGACCGTGTGAAAGCAGTTTGAATGTTTTCCACCGTCCCATCGGAAACTGATGGTCTACCACTGCTCTTTCCCTTTTCCACGTTTCCAGTTTCCAAGAATTTTTTCATCCACGACTTAATTAACTTCACATCAGGTGGATTCTTTCCATACTTTGTTCTGAACCTTCGCTGAACACTAACAGGAGATTTTGTTTCTGCAAGCCACACAACACATTGTGCCTTCTCTGTCACAGACGCCATCTTAACTGAACAGCTACTACAGCGCTCCTAGCGGCGAATGCGGTAGACGAAACACACCAGCACAGAAACTCTATGCGTGCGCGAGATCACCTGTAAAAAGAAAACGGATGTAAGATTCGTCATAAGACATGAGAGCATACTGTTTTCAGGGTAAACATTTGTGGACACCCTGTGTATATATATATGATACACACAGCAGATAGGATCCAGCTTTGGGACAAGATCTAGGGGACAGGATCTAGGGATCATGGAACAAGGAGTAGTATAGCCGCAAAAGGGGAGAGTGCAGGAATGTTGCAGGTTATTATGTAATGTTGCAAAGGGGGGTGGGGTTGTTGCAAAGAGGGGAGGGGGTTGTTGCAAAGGGGGGTGGGGGGAAAGGGGGGTAGGGAGAAAACTTGGAGGCGGCGTTATCCCCCAAGAAAAAGGAGGAGAGAAAGGAGGAGAGGTGTTCACCTGGCAGGAGCCAAGTGCACATTAAGACTTCCAGCCGGGCTGGCGTTGTTTTATAGGCTCCTAATCAGCCAGTTGGCTGGTTATCAGATACCTCTTTTTAGCAGTATTATTGCATACATTATTATTATATACGCCTAATCAGCCAGTTGGCTGAGTTGCCAGATAGCGCCATGTATTCCATTGTATACACTATTATAGATTCCTAATCAGCCAGTTAGCTGGTTGTCAGATACCTCTTTTTAGCAGTATTATTGCATACATTATTATTATAGACGCCTAATCAGCCAGTTAGCTGAGTTGCCAGATAGCGCCATGTATTCCATTGTATACACTATTATAGACTCCTAATCAGCCAGTTGGCTGGTTGTCAGATACCTCTTTTTAGCAGTATTATTGCATACATTATTATTATATACGCCTAATCAGCCAGTTGGCTGAGTTGCCAGATAGCGCCATGTATTCCATTGTATACACTATTATAGACTCCTAATCAGCCAGTTGGCTGGTTGTCAGATACCTCTTTTTAGCAGTATTATTGCATACATTATTATTATAGACTCCTAATCAGCCAGTTGGCTTAGAAGGCTTAAATATTGCCAGATACCTGTTGTATACAGAATACCGGTAGTAGAAGGCATAACAATAAACAACATTGCATCATTCTTTTTATTATAAATATATAGAAAATAAATATACATTTGAGGAATATGCGTATAACAGAAATATATACACACAATTATGGATATATATATATATATATAAAAAATAAAATATACATTTCATATACATTTGAGGAATATGCGTATAACAGAAATATATACACATAATTATATATAAAATAAATATACATTTCATATACATTTCAATATGTACATAACAGAAATATACACACACACACACACAAATATGGTGATATATAAATAAAATATACATTTCATATACACTTCAATATGTACATAACAGTACAGGAGAAATATCAAGAAAATATAATATATATATATATATATATAAACACAAATCAATAGAAATATGCGTATAATCAAAATATATATATACAATTCACTTTTTTTTCAAAATACTAAAATCGGTCTTAATCGAGTTTACAATTACATCATTATTGCTCTGCATTACGCAGTCTATGCGGCTTAATAATATTTCACCGCTTAAAGTATAGGGAAACCTGTATTCGATATGAATGGCTTTCATATCGTTCAGTACTATTTTTGTCCCCACTTTACAACCGGTTGGCAAGTCATCTTTAAATACGTCTAGAATACAATCAAAAGCACGCACAAAGAGTTCATCGTTAGCTACATTATTAAACGCAAGTTTATAAGAATGCTTTTCCAATCGAGGGTTTATTTCTACCGACTCGAGCTTTTCAATCGTGAACTCTTCACTCAACATAACGGCAATTGAAATAATCTTCTAAATCGTTACGGCAACTGCGCGTTATATAAAGAAATAGTTCTTCAGGGTGAACGGTGTAGGTGAGCTCAGCCTTGTACCGATCAATTGCTTTGTACCAAAGTTCATGGTATTTCAAAGAGTCTAAACTTTTTAAATAAACATCCAGCACTAGACCATTCTCACCAGTCCTACACTCGGTAAACCCATCGAGCAGAGCAGTGTATGCGTATTCAAGAACTGTATCAAAATAAAGCATATCCGTAACACGCGCGCCTAATATAGATTTCAGTTTACGGAATCCGACGATTTCAAACATTCTGTCGAGGATGAAACGGTTTCGCGTAGGAATAAGAGCGTTATTATCAGAAGCATTCTTCCACATAAGCCTTATATCAATGCACGGCCGATCGTTATTTATACACAACGTACATACAACGGCGTATGAGGGCGCGTCACTAATCTGCTCTCTTCTTGTACCTACGTTAGCAGGTATTTTATAACGATCTTCACACCACTTATCAACTATCACAAAGATTCTATTCATCTCCTCGATACTTAAATAAACACGTTTGTTTGTCGGTCTACATTCCGTTTCCAGTACATAGCTAATGGTACCGGAATTACGCCTGAACACGCGCAACGATTTCGTCACGGACACATCGTACGAGGCGTTGAGAATGCTGCTCAAAGGAAGTTCCATCGTATTCGAGGAGCGCACGTCTACTCGGTTCAAGCTCTGAGATAACTATGAGCCGAGTGAGGCACAGGCAGGAACGGTTCGACGGGCGGCTGACTCGATGATACGTGAATGGGCATGTTCGTACGACTCGAATTGTTGCACATATTTGTTTTTCCGTTTCGTCACTACCAGCCTACGCACTTTGGATAAGAACTAGGCGCTAATCATCTCCACACTCCGGCGCACTATTTGAGAGGAACATATGCTCATATTTTTCCTTTCTGCCCATCAAACGATACTCGTCTCTAAAATCTGTTAAAAACTCACGCATGGCACTAGCCACAACCTCACTATGAACCTCATCATGATATACCTTAATATAGTGATAAAAACACCTAAGATTGTCCATGATCACGAGATTCACATTTTCAGACGTAGGGTATGAGTAATCGACATGGTGTAGCATGACGTAATACCGCTTGTCACACCACCCATCCACAAGGCTCATTATCCATACCTGCTGCTTCTCTTCTGCACGCGTTGTTTCTTTTACTTCACGGTGTATGTGAGACTTTATAAAATTTAGCCCTGCAGCATACTTCAGCACATCGTCTGTGCAACGAAAGCCTTCAACAGTCTCGCCAGAACATCCGTAGAGTATTTGTACATCTTGGAACTTCGCACAATCCAATGTGGCTTTAAAAGAGGCATAGGGGGGGAATAGGAAGTTTTTCGGTATCCACCACATCCTCACACTTTACTGAATACCATTTCATAAACGTTGTGCATGCAATATTAAAGGTAGCCATTTCAATATACGTCTGATCTGAATACACGTCTGATCTCTCGGGCTTACTGCGGTCGACTGACCACGCAGGGACTCCCAGATAGTAGCATGACTCACGCAGTGGGCGGAGCTTAGAACTTTCACCTACACACACACACACACACACACACAACACACAAAGGAGAAAGTGAAACGCAATTTGATTTATTGAGATATTCATATATTTACAAATACGATTCGAGATATTCAAGTTATATATATATATATTTACAAATAGATACGATTATATACAAGACGTGTGAGTTAGAAGCATCATTGGTATCCAGAGGGTACGGTATCATAGGTGCCAGGTAACTGGTAACGTTTCCTATAGGTGTTACGGCACACCATCGTACCCCTAAGTTCCTTCACGCCTCCCAGCTTCTGCGCCCGAAAATTGTGGGTGCCTACAATTAGTTGGTGAGGTTCCAAACATACTAGATCCTTCAACGACTCAAAGTTAACAACCTCCCGATTCGCATGGTTGAGCGTAATACCCTTTGCCTTCACGATATATTTCATTTCATCCCCTACCCTGACCCGTACCCCATAAGTCTTAGGTCCTGTTGAGATAAAAGAGTCGGCGTATGCACCGTCCCCATACTCATCCTTGATCTCATCAGTGAGCTCGCCGAGGAACTCCCCAATAGCGGGCATGTAATCACCCTCCCTCTCTGTGAATATCACGCTATCTGTATCGGCATACAATACTCTCCGCCCAAGAGAATGCAATAGACCCCAAAGTTTTATACGGGCGTAGGCTGTTGTGAAGCTCGCCACAGGTATGTTTGTAACCCTTGAGGTATCTGTGGCAAATTCAGTGTTGTTGTACTTTATTACGTAAGTATTACCTACATTCACGATCTCCATGACCTCTTTATCGGGGGCATTGGCATAATCCCAGACATCGCTATAACTTTGTGCCAATGAATGTTCCCTCTGCCGGTATTCTGCGCAAATTTTCCCCATAGACTGTTTAGACACAATTTTGCACTAAAGCGCTTGCCAGGATTCTTTACAATTTGGACACGATCAAGTTGTATACCTTCGCGGTCGCGGTAACGTTGAATATAGGCAGACTTTTCATCTTCGGTATCAACTCCTCGCGGATACCCTGATGCTTCAACCTTATCCTTCAAAAAGGCGTTTATATATGGTGTGAAAAGGTTGGGGAGCTTCTGAAACCTCCACACCTCGTGTATCTTCAGTATTCTATAACCATGGCGTACGGCTAGGGCCAGCTCAGGACTTGTATATACGCCTCTGATCTTACGCTGGTGGGGTATATGGTTACATTCGCCGTTATCCTCTTCCGCGCACTTCACGCACAGGGGAAACATGAGCTTGTCGTCGATAACGACAGGTAAGATCGGCATCCATAAATTGCGTGGGGGGAGTACGTCTACGAAAGAGAGCCCAAAGTAATGATCATTCAAATTTTTTGAAAATTCATTGATGGATGGTAGGCTAGGCCCCACCAGTTTCTCAGGAGCGCCCACGGGGTACGGATTGCTCTTCATCACGTATGGGTATAAAGAACAGAAATCGTAGTAATGGAGCTTCACGCCCTCCGTAGGTGGGAAGTATAGTCTGAAAGGATTTGTACGTCCTCCAAACAAGCTATCACCACACTTGAGAGGATCCAGCACCATTGAACGCTTGATCGTTTTTATTTCCTCACGGTATACATCGTCTGTCTCCATCCGTGCATCATATTCATGCTCCCACAAGACTTTGTGAGTGAACTGTGATCCTATAAGTTGATCGCGGGTGCGGGTCGATGCAAGACAGTCGGCAGGAGACCTACCGAGGATATCTCCGGTGACTCCGCACTCAGGGCGGGGGCATCCATGCCACCAGCATCCATTAAAGGAGTACACAGTCTTCACACCAGTGACACGGTTTTCACTTAACCCATCAACCCAAAAAACACGTCCATTAATCTTAATGGGTACTTCACCCGTGTTGCGGGCGTGCTTTATGTATACACCTGTTTGTTGCTGCAGGTGTATGAGCCAGTAAATAGCCTTGTGTCCGTAACTGCGGGGGTTGTTTCGGTGAATAATGGCTAAGGTGTCTTTAGGCATGAAGTTATTCTTGAACACCGTAAAACATAATGATGCGATGGTGGTTGCGACTTGCAGTGGATCGCATTTGAAACGGGCTATGTACATACTTCTAAAGGCCTGGAAACATACTCTAAGCACGCGCACATCATTCACGCAATAACGCTCACATTCATCAGCTATATTATAAGGGTTACTTTCATTAAAACTGTCGTAGTATCGATCAAAGTCTTCACGTTCATCCATGCAGTCAAAATAATGTTTGGGGAGTGGTGGGCCTACGTAGTTTAAAGTCTCGCTGGTGAGGAAAGTGTATGGGAAGTATCCTTTGGAAACTTCAGCTGCTACTCCCATCACCTTGGGTAGCTTTGCTAATTTACAAGGTGTGAATAATAAAGTATCTTTAAATTGTACATTGCCTCTTATCTGCATCTGTATTAATTTGTTGCCTCTTTTCAATGGATCACCTGTAAATATCTCAGAGGATTCGTGTTCAAGCAACTCCTTATAAAGGAACTGCGTGTCAAACTTTGCCCCGTTATGGGCGAGAATATACACAGTCATTTTTTTTGAACTTGTCGGCTAACTTGACAATATAGGACACAAATAGTTTCACAGGACTATCGCTGACATTCGTTTTAAAAACGTTTGTCCGTTTACCGCATTTGGGGCACTCGTCACATTCGATACCCATACACTCATCACAGATGGTCTGGCTCACAAGTAAATGTGGAATTACCTCTTTGGTTTCAGCGTTCGTATGTGTTTCTATATCGTAGTACACAGTTATACAAGGGTTATTTTTAGGCTTAGCATCTTTCATATAACACACATGCTTTACTCCATCCGCCTTATATTCCTCCTGGCATGTAGGACAGTGAATTACGTCGCACTTGTGCTTAAATTTTCCCCAATTATCCATTGTGTGAAACATACCACATTCACAGATTCTCATTTTCCTGCACGTACCAATTGATTTATGGAGATCAAAGCAGCTATTATTGAAAAATGTGCGTCTACACACATCACAGTCTCTTCTCAACTACACGGCTTTCACATTTGGTGCTTTTACACTGCTCACATACCATGTGACATTCTTTACAATGTCTCACATATCATCCGCAAACTCGAGGCACCCCTTACACAAATCATGATGTCTCCCATATTTTCGACTTTTGTCATAACTCGCGTAAAGCCCCCTTATATTACGGATGGGGAGATACGTTGTCCCTGACAATCCTAAAATAAGTAGGGGCCTTGTACGATCTCTCACACAGCTTTTAAAAACATACACAGTCCGGCGGCGATCATCCAAACCAAACACAACTATGCGCATATTCATTTCCTGTTCTACCTTTCTCAGCTCTTCAGGACCCATATTACAGTCAAATTCAAGTTCACAGTCTACAGCTAGTTTACGGGCACGCTCAACGATCGTAGGCAGCCAAATTTTTGAGTCCGTGTATTTTGTACAGTAAACATACGTGCTAAGAGTACTGCTATAAAGCCGCAACCACGATCGACGTTTATATGCCTTCGGTAAATAGTTGGAGAATTGAAGTTAAGAGTGTACGGTATGGCACTATGACCCGCAACACGGAATACACGGTCAATATTTACCGTGAAGTTGTCCATATTGAAGGCTATACTACTTTGGACGGCTTGCATTATACGCCCTAATAATATCTACATCTTCAGCAGCCAAACTCTGAACGGTACTATCACCCAATAATCGTCTACATCACCGTCATCTGACCCGAACCCAAAGGACAAACTCGTCCTGACCTCACGCTCGTCGCGATTCTGAAGAGCAAATCTATAATACGCTGTACTACCCTGCGTATCCCGCGTTCAATACCATTGCTATACAGGGCTCTAGGGTCGACCCTAACTCTATACCGATTTCTAGTCAAGGCTGGGGTGGGGGCTGCGGATCGCACTAACTCGAACGTAATAACATCCTCAACAGAACGGGGGGCGGATGAATTAGTGGCTATATTAGGTGCTGCTGCTGCTGGGGGCCCTGTTGCGTAGGAGGGTTGGGGATCTATTATTGTAGACTTAACAGAACGGGGGCGGAATAAGGGGGTATATTAGGTGCTGCTGCTGCTGGGGAGGTTGTTGCGTAAGAGGTTGAGGGTTGGGGGTCTGCTGCAACAGGTACGTATTTCGGCCGCTTTATACCTGATGTGGGGTTCTCATACCTCCGCTTTGGACGTGCAACCTGTATCGCTGGTGAGGGTTCAGGGGAGGAGATCACAACTACACTGTCATCGTCATCCGTAATGATAGGTGCTCTACCTCATCGTCGGTTCTGTGGAGAAGAAATATAAGGATCAGCACTAAAAATTTGTAATATTTTGTAAATGACCCACTTAGAGTGTGACGTGTTAGAAATGGACTCTGTAGAAAAATTCAGATTCACGAGCCCATCCACATGTATTATATCTGGACCTACAGGATGTGGTAAAACTGTGTTTATGCTTAAAATCATTAAAGAAAAGGGCGAGATGTTCTCGAAATTTGTGCATAAAGTTATATGGTGCTATTCGACGTATCAATCAGTGTTCAACGAGTACCAAGATGATATTTTGTTCCACAAAGGTGTATATGACGTTATTCGCTAAAGGGAACTGAACATACATCATTGTATTGACGATCTCATGTTGGAGATGGATAAAACGTTTGCCGAGACATTTACAGTATCTCCACCATCTTAACATAAGCGTGTTCTTCATCAATCAGAATCTATTTTTCAAAATAGATACATGCGCGATGTGTCGTTAAATACGGCAATATCTAGTCTTATTCGCGCAACGTAGAGATGTATCACAAATTGGGGTAGTTAGCCAATCAATGTTCCCGAATCAGCGTAAGGAGTTTTTGAAGTTTATAAAGAAGCTACAAGCACGCGATACGGATATTTGCTTTGCGACCTTCATCCGCGAAACACGTTTAGAGTGCTTCTGCGAACGAATATATTTCCAAACGAGCCTGAAACGGTGTATATTCCAGAATGACAGAGACTAAAGAAATACCATGAATAATAAAAATCTATCATCGACTGCCCCGGGCAATGCAGCAGATTTTAGTAAAAATATCGACGCCGACTTTTTAAAATGCATCTGTGAAATCTGTCCTTAACGTTATAAATTGCAATGTATCAATGAAAACCCATCAGAAGGCTCGCCTACGCCGCTACAAGAACATAATACGTACACTCGCTCGTAAAAGTCAAACTGTAGCGAAGAAAAAACGAGTTATTGTGCAAACAGGAGGGTCATTTCTCCCATCTTATTTTCAGTTTTGGGCCCTTTACTGACTAGATTAATAATGAAAAAGTGGTAGTGGATTCCCCACGAGGTGTACGCTTCACTGCAAAGAGACACGGATCTAGATCCCCGTAAAAGCAGACTTAAAAGAATGGAAAGCGAATTGTTAGCCCTATTAAACAGTGAAAAAACACCTGATGAGAAAAGAATCTTATACCAAGAAGCTCTGCAGAAATTTCTTCACGAGTACGAAAATTATAAGAGCCCTACGGAGATTCCTGTGGTTATTAGGCACAGCACGGGGGCGATGGCGACATAGGATGTACCGACGATACAGCTGATCAACCAAAAAGATTAGCCACACAACATATCGAACATGTATTAAAAAATACCCTCCCACTTACATTGAGGAGTAAAGGCTTAAGTCTTTATAATCTATTGAATGAGGATCCCGCCATACAATGGACCGATACAGGAGATCATTGTGGAAGGATCAAAGGTACAGGGATCGAATATCGTAGACATTGTCCATGATCTGGTGAGAAAGTGGGATAGGCCATCACCATCAGGATGGAAGCATATTAAAGCAAGACTACAACAAATAAATGTCCCTAAAACGTTGATAGGAAATCTGAACAGGTTAAAAGACTTGGAACACGCAACGTCTGTGGCACAATTGAAGACGCCGTCACCCCCTGCGGTAACACCTTTCAAGAGGAGAAAGAAGAGGTTAAACCAACCCTACCCACCTGCCTCTAAAATACGCAAATGGCTAACGTATTAACTAAACGTTATTATGACATTTCTGCCCCATCCTCTTACGGCGGCGTAGATAGACTGCACGTTTACGGAGTAGGAAAAAAAGATGTTGAAAGATTTTTGAGGGAGCAGGACGCTTATACGCTTCATAAGCCTGTGAGAAAAAGGTTTAAAACAGCCAAGACAACGGCTTCCTCGATTGATTCTATTTGGCAAGCAGATTTAACAGACATGCAAAGATATTCTGTGTATAACGATGGTTACCGCTACATTCTATTCATAATAGACGTATTCTCTAGATATCTGTGGCTAGTTCCTCTGAAAAATAAATCACCTGAAACAGTTGCTAAAGCCACCAAAACGCTAATGTTAAAAGAAAACAGGGTTCCTGGCTATTTTTGTACGGATATGGGGAAGGAGTTTATAGGCCGTGCTTTTCAGAATATGTTGACAGAGTTTAATATCAGCTATTACACAACCAATTCTATACATAAGGCTTCTTTAGCTGAAAGAGTTCAGCGCACCATAAAGGAACGCATGCACCGTTATTTTACACATAAAAACACATACAGATTTCTAGACATTCTGGAACCATTGGCATCATCCTACAACCGCTCACACCATCGCACGATTGGGGCAACACCTAACGAAGTTTTAGAAAGAGGTACGCTCCCGAGAAGAGATGGACCACCACCACCACCACCACCACCACCACTCTGTGCGCTTCAAAATCAATGATTATGTAAGGCTGTCGCGTTCGGGGAATAAATTCGCAAAGGGTTTTGAGCAAGGATGGACACGCGAGATTTTTAAAGTTAGGGCTGTGAGACCTAAAGGTGTGATAATGATGTATTACATTGAAGATTTGAATGGGGAAGAAATCTCAGGAGGCTTTTACCGCGAGGAATTGCAGAAAGTTGCGTTTAATTTAGAAAAAAATGTGTTTAAAATTGAGAAAATTTTAGGAAGCAAAGGTTCAGGAAGGAGAAAAATGTACCTGGTGAAATGGCTAGGGTACCCAGAAAGCTTCAACACCTATATAAAAGCTGATGCAATAATGAAGCTTAAATAGTATGCAACATGGCTCCTAACCATTTCTACGTCACACTCCCGTCCTCCTCGTCCCTGTCTGTACACCCTAACAACACGCTAGCCAACTTTGTAACAGAACTCCATGGGCACATTGAATTGGGTCGTGATTCGTATGAGGTGGGGATATGCGAAATTCAGCTGGACACCGTCTTTTTAAATATTGAACATGAAGAAACCGTTTTTACGATTCTTAGAGACATTGACGAGTGTGAAAAAGCTGGGGTAGCTATGGATGAAACTATGCGCATCGCTTGGACTAAGATTGCACGGTATTACAGTACAGAAGTAAGACTAGGGCCGGGTCAATATGGTTCGGCCGAGGATGTTGTGAGAGGCTTAAACGTAAGTTTAAGAAACTCAAACCTTACGAATGATTTAGTATATGAAATCGTAAACAACCCTGCACATACACTAATCCTAAAATCAAAGACTAACAGATGTCTTAAAGAACATAGAAAGTTCAAAATTCTAACCAACGGCCGATATAGCGCAGCCTTCCAAAGAGACACATTTCACGAGACACAGTATAACTTGTCCAGATTAATGTATCAATTGAAGATGGAGAAATTGGCTGAAAGGTCCCCAGACATGTGCTATATTTACAGTAATATAGTGGAGCACCAGTTTGTTGGGGATACCCAGGCACGCCTGCTGCGCATTGCTCACATCCCCAACCATAGAGGAAGGAGTTTGAGTATTACATATGACAGACCCCATTATGTGAATGTCGCAACTAATTTAATAACCAATATCACAATATATATAAGAACGATTGAGGGCGAAAACTTCCCATTCGGTAACGGGAGCTTAACAGTGAAGCTACACTTTCGACGCACTGAGTTATAATGGATAGAAAGCCTTTCACCGTCTATCGAGGGATGCGATACCAGCGCGGTAGTGGACTTGGATCCATTTTTTCATCCATACTACGTACGGCTGTTCCTTTGCTGAAGAGGGGTGCCAGATACCTTGGAAGGAAAGCGCTACAATCAGGCCTTAACACTGCAGAAGACATATTGGCCGGGGCTAAACCTAAAGAAGCCCTAAAAAAACATTTAAAGCGTACACGGAACGAAATCATCAAAGATGCAAAGAGAAAAATGCGTGGTGGCGGGAAGAAGGAGGGCCCCCGGAAGAAGAAGAAGGGGTCACGTGGTATTAAACGTAAAAGGCTATCAAAAAAGAAATGCTGTAAGCGAATGAAACCTATGGTTGACCACTTTTTTGACTGATATAAGCTAAGGATATTGATCTCATGAATCATAGTTTGTTTACCACTTGTCGAGAGAGGAGTCACTATTTCGCCATGGCACGCTTCATCCACCCATGTAGTTCACAATGCTGTAAGTCGGAGCTGTCCTTTTTTGAGCTCCCGCCAACCCAAGTTTCTATTGAGCACAGTGACTTTATTACAATTAACCCTTTAAACACAATTAGTTCCCCGAGTGCACCTATAGAATTCGTGATACCCAGCTCAGGTCCTTACTTTTTTGATCCAAGCTGTGTGCACATGTACGCTAAGCTACGTATAGCCCATTCTGATGGAACGGCCTGCGATGACAAATATGCTGTATACCCTGAAACAAACTTTCTGCACGCCATATTCAACCAGTGTGACGTATATTTAAATCAGACCAACATATCGGCAGGCACGGGGTACTATCATCTACGAGCCTATTTGGAAAATGTCCTCAACTTTTCCAAAGAAGCGAAGGCTACCTTTTTAAGTGCGGAGGGATATTATCAAACTAAAGATGAAAATAGTATAAAGGACAAATTTAAAAATTCTAAAAAGAAAATATACGAGTGTTTTGGACGGTTGCACACAGATTTCACTTTCCAGGAGAAGTTGCTTGTGAACGGGGTGGATATGAAAATAAAGCTCACCCGCACGAGTCCTGAGATCTGCTTAAATCTGGATGCGAATCAAGAAGAGGGCGCAAAGTCCGTTGTGGTTCACATTATGGACACATACCTCCGCGTACGGCGAGTGAAATTAAGTTCACCAAAACAACTAGAAATTGAGAAAAATTTACTAAACGCTACAGTGAAATATCCTATTAACAGAGTGCAGATCAAACTATATACGGTTCCTGCAGGGTTGGCATCGAAGCAGATAGAAAACATTGCCCTGGGAAATCTTCCTAAAAGGATATTAATCGGCATGCAGGACCACGCTTCGGTGAATGGAAAATATAAAAAGAGTGCCTTTAAATTCGAGAATTTCGGACTTAAAAATATAACTCTATACGTTAATGGCACTGCTTTGGGTGGAACAATGGGTACGGACTATTCATCAGACGCTGTGTTACCTCTTTGTGCCAGAGCCTATAGTAATCTGACCCATATTGCAGGTGATTGTGATGAGCTTGGTAATGGGGTAACGCAGGAAGAATTCATTGATCAATTTAACCTTTATCCGTTTGACATTACACCTGACTTATCTGCTAGCGTAAATACCCATTTAACACCACAGCAGAGCGGTAACATCTCAGTGCGGCTGGAATTCGCCAAGCCTATAGACGCTCCTATTAGTGTACTAGTATATCTCGAATCGCAAGCCCTAATAGAAGTAGATAGATTTAGAAGCGTTATCACTGACTTTTAAAATGGATGCTAATACACTTCAGAAAGTAATGGAGCGAGTCACACGTTCCAAATTTATCGGCGTGTTTGCGAAGAATGAAACATTGAGTTTGCCAAGTACGCGAGAATGCGGTAGTCTTATTGTGAACACAGACATCATCGGTAATGAAGGGATTCACTGGATCGCTGTCTATTTTAAAAATAGACAGCGCCTGTACTATTTTGATTCACTCGGTACTCAACCCTGGAGTGACCCTATTATTGTAAAATTTCTCGCTCAGTTACATATTCCCGAAGTTGTATGGAACCCATTTCGTATGCAGGGATATTTTACTAATGTTTGCGGAATGTACTGTGTCTCATTTCTCATGCATATGTCAAATGATAAAGAATTTATAAATTTTTTAAATTTATTTGACCCGTGTCACACTCACCGAAACGATGAAATGGTATGCAGACAGATAAAAAACCGTTTTCCAATTGTACGTACTCGTTGTATATTATAATGTTTTTGTTCGTATATTTGTATATTCGTTTATTGTACTGATTTCTTTCATTTAATAAATTTATGAAAATATATTGCGTCTTCTTATCCCAAAAAGATCGAAAAACACTTACATTATTTGACATTGTTGACTGATTAGTATATCATCCGTATTCCCTTCAAAAGATTGTATAACTCGTGTCAAATCCTCATCGGACCTTAAAGGAAAACATATACAGAGTATACAGACAGACAGATCCCCATTATGTGAAGATATCTTTGGTTCGAGGAGTGAACGCCATAAAAATTTCGATTTTAGCATAATGGGGAAATAACATTGATTGACATTTTTGGCGAGTATCTATTTGACGAAATACTACAACTCTCCGTATATATATATAAATCGAATTATGGACACTTACATTTCTATGGTAGTCCCTTGCGTCGGATTGTAAGGAGCGTCACTGCAAATATCTTCTACGGTTTGCGTCGAAAATAGTTCGCCACAATCAGCAGCATTGAAAAGACTAATTGTGGTTAATGCTGCAGTATCACGTTCTTCATACAAGTCTGGGGAGACGTACAGGTCCATGGTGGAGGATGTGTGACACTGCTGACTGATCAGTATATCATCCGTATTCCCTTCAAAAGATTGTATAACTCGTGTCAAATCCTCATCGGACCTTAAAGGAAAACATATACAGACAGACAGACAGACAGATCTCCATTATGTGAAGATATCTTTGGTTCGATTACCAATTTCGATTTTAGCATGATGGGGAAATAACATTGATTGACATTTTTGACTAGTATCTATTTGACGAAATACTACAACTCTCCGTATATATATAAAATTCTAATTATGGACACTTACATTTCTATGGTAGTCCCTTGCGTCGGATTGTAAGGAGCGTCACTGCAAATATCTTCTACGGTTTGCGTCGAAAATAGTTCGCCACAATCAGCAGCATTGAAAAGGCTAATTGTGGTTAATGCTGCAGTATCACGTTCTTCATACAAGTCTGGGGAGACGTACAGGTCCATGGTTGATTATTCACTGATGCGAAAATAGCTACTGTTACTCCCAACTGAAAATATCCCCTTTTATATGCACATTCGCCAAGCTCCGCCCAAAAGACCAGATGTTCGTAGTGATTGGCTGCCGATGTAGCTGGGTGGAGCTATGACGTGTACCAATCCGCTATAACGAGACCGGACGAGTAACATATATATAAAATCGAATTATAGGCACTTACATTTCTATGGTAGTCCCTTATATTATATCTTACAAATTATTAGTATTGTTTGTTAACATAATTGTTAACTTATTTTATAATAAAGAAATTATATCCTAATTATATTTTAAAAAGAACATTCGGTTTCAACGTTAAGCTGTGGTCTAAGGCGGCGTGGCATGAATAAATACTAAAATAAAATTAAATGTTAAAAATCTTTATTCATACGTTATTAAAAGTTAAAAATCTTTATTAATAAAACAGGATAGAAGCATATGAAAGTCAAGGTAAACTATAGTTGCAAATTAGGTTATACGATGTTTTTCGGATATACTACTGCCTCGGGTAAATGGTCCTGTTATTTTAAATCACGTATTTGAAAGAGTTAATTATTATTGCTACATAGAAAAAATCGTGCATTACGATGTTTTTCGGATATACTACTGCCTCGGGTAAAATGGTCCTGTTATTTTAAATCACGTATTTGAAAGAGTTAATTATTATTGCTACATAGAAAAAATCGTGCATTACGATGTTTTTCGGATATACTACTGCCTCGGGTAAAATGGTCCTGTTATTTTAAATCACGTATTTGAAAGAGTTAATTATTATTGCTACATAGAAAAAATCGTGCATTACGATGTTTTTCGGATATACTACTGCCTCGGGTAAAATGGTCCTGTTATTTTAAATCACGTATTTGAAAGAGTTAATTATTATTGCTACATAGAAAAAATCGTGCATTACGATGTTTTTCGGATATACTACTGCCTCGGGTAAAATGGTCCTGTTATTTTAAATCACGTATTTGAAAGAGTTAATTATTATTGCTACATAGAAAAAATCGTGCATTACGATGTTTTTCGGATATATTCCCATCATTAGCCCAGCGTCTTGACCACTAGGCCTCCTAGGGTACCCATTTATCTACCAACCACTTTCTTTATTGTGTGGAACAGCTGGGCTTTGCTGCGCGCCGGCTGCCGTCGGGTCTCGAACCCTGGGCCGATGGATTCGTAGTCCGCGACGCTAACCACTACACCACCGAGGCGGTATTTGTCATTACTTACTCGGACTATAGTGGATTTAATTATCCCAGAAGAGTTCCATGCACGGTCTGTGTGTGTAGCATATATATATATATATATATATATATATATATATATATGTGTGTACGTTTTTCCCTTGACCTTCGTCAGAATGAACAATTCGGGCGGAAGCTAACCAAAGGTTATCCAAAGGGTATATATATATATATATATATATATATATTATTATTATTTCTACAATGAAACGGGGTCGGGCCGAAGAACGGGTGAGAGATCTCCCCCCCAATATATATATATATATATATATATATATATATATATATATATATATATATCATTATATTTCTATGACACCATACAAATTACGCGTAAATATTTGTAGAAGTAATAAGAATGATAAAATTAATATCTGAAGTCAGTGGTGATTTCTGCTCGAATAGCTTGTAGAAGGATAATCTCTCGGCCCGAAAAAGGTCCCTAGAGACCTTTTTCGTTCGAATTCTCCGAAACCAACCTCGCTATAGTGGACTGTGTCTTGGGGAAATCCAACTTTCTTCGTTTCTTTTAATTTCGTTTTTTCATTTTTTCTTCGCAGGGAATGAGGCTGTATGTTTCATAAGTTTTCATCTCGTTTGGTGGAATTGTATCGTAAATTATCGTATTTCGAATTGTATCGTAAATGATCATTTCGTTTCGTTATTCGTGAGGGCTGAATTATGGATAACTATGTTATTTGTTTCGTTCATCTTCAAGTTTAATGAAGCTGTATTTAAATGAAGTTTCATAATTAATTGGTTTTACTGTTATTTAGGAAAATTTATATTGGGAGCAAACGTTACAATAATAAGCTTATGTCGATATAGTTACCCATTGAATTGGAACTCTTTATTCACGTTTGCTATTATTTATTGAATGGTGGATAATTAGTTGGGTAACCTTATAAAAATTCGTTTTCTGTCTAACGAAATAGGGTAACTTTGTAAATTCTATTAAAGCGTAATGAAAGAGGTGCTTGTGTTATTTTATACGGTTGAATCTTGTATAACCATATATTGTGGTATTTTATATGATTCATTAGTTTATTATATATACAAGTACATTTGGAATAACAGCCGTTATATATGTGTTACACGATTAATGGGACACATGGCGCTATCTGGAATTATGGATAACTATGTTATTTGTTTCGTTCATCTTCAAGTTTAATGAAGCTGTATTTAAATGAAGTTTCAATTAATTGGTTTACTGTTATTTAGGAAAATTTATATTGGGAGCAAACGTTACAATAATAAGCTTATGTCGATATAGTTACCCATTGAATTGGAACTCTTTATTCACGTTTGCTATTATTTATTGAATGGTGGATAATTAGTTGGGTAACCCCTATAAAAATTCGTTTTCTGTCTAACGATTTATTTATTGGGTAACTTTACTAATTCTATTAAAGCGTAATGAAAGAGGCGCTTGTGTTATTTTATACGGTTGAATCTTGTATAACCATATATTGTGGTATTTTATATGATTCATTAGTTTATTATATATACAAGTACATTTGGAATAACAGCCGTTATATATGTGTTACACGATTAATGGGACACATGGCGCTATCTGGATTACCTTGCGCTATCTGGCAACTCAGCCAGAATAGAGGATTATAAAATCGCGAAGCTGGCGAAGAACCATTCCCCCCTCGGCTCCGGCCGAGTAAGGAGCTCTGCTCCTTCTATTTCAGGCCCTTTGGTAAACCCCATAGTGGCCTCTTAGGTTAGGGAAACGAAAATAAATTGGGGGAGAACTCCACTCTGTCCTTCAGGTGTCTCTCTCCCTCCTTCAGCTCTCTCTCTCTCTCTCTCCTGCATGTATCTTCCTCCTTCAGGCGCCTCTCTCTCTCTCTCTCCTGCATGTTTGCCTCCAGCATGTGTACTGCATGTGTACATCCAGCATGTGTACCTACTGCATGTGTGCGTGTACCTCCAGCATGTGTACTGCATGTGTACTCCTGCATGTATACGTATGTGTGTACCTACTGCATGTGTACCTACTGCATGTGTACCTCCAGCATGTGTACTCCTGCATGTGTACCTATCCTCTCTCCTTCAGGCGTCTCTCCCTCCTACAGGCGTCTCTCTCTTCTTCAGGCGTCTCTCCCTCCTACAGGCATCTCTCTCTCTCTCTCCTTCAGGCGTCTCTCTCACCTTGGCTCAGCCAACTGGCTGATTCTGGCTGATTAGGAGCCTATAAAACAACGCCAGCCCGGCTGGAAGTCTTAGTGTGCACTTGGCTCCTGCCAGGTGAACACCTCTCCTCCTTTCTCTCCTCCTCCTTCTTTCTCTTGGGGGATAACGCCGCCTCCAAGTCCCCCCCCCACCCCCCTTTCCCCCACCCCCCTTTGCAACATCCCCTTTGCAACAACCCCCACCCCCTTTGCAACATCCCCTCCCCATTTGCAACAACCCCTCCCCTTTGCAACAACTCCCACCCCCTTTGCAACATTACATAATAACCTGCAACATTCCTGCACTCTCCCCTTTTGCGGCTATACTACTGAGGATAACGGCGATTGTAACCATATACCCCACCAGCGTAAGATCAGAGGCGTATATACAAGTCCTGAGCTGGCCCTAGCCGTACGCCATGGTTATAGAATACTGAAGATACATGAGGTGTGGAGGTTTCAGAAGCTACCCAACCTTTTCACACCATATATAAACGCCTTTTTGAAGGATAAGGTTGAGGCAACAGGGTATCCGCGAGGAGTTGATACCGAAGATGAAAAGTCTGCCTATATTCAACGTTACCGCGACCGCGAAGGTATACAACTTGATCGTGTCCAAATTGTAAAGAATCCTGGCAAGCGCTTTAGTGCAAAGTTGTGTCTAAACAGTCTATGGGGAAAATTTGCGCAGAATACCGGCAAAGGGAACATTCATTTGGCACAAAGTTATAGTGATGTCTGGAATTATGCCAATGCTCCCGATAAAGAGGTCATGGAGATCGTGAATGTAGGTAATACTTACATAATAAAGTACAACAACACTGAATTGGCCACAGATACCTCAAGGGTTACAAACATACCTGTGGCCAGCTTCACAACAGCCTACGACCGTATAAAACTTTGGGGTCTATTGCATTCTCTTGGGCGGAGAGTATTGTATGCCGATACAGATAGCGTGATATTCACAGAGAGGGAGGGTGAATACATGCCCGCTATTGGGGAGTTCCTCGGCGAGCTCACTGATGAGATCAAGGATGAGTATGGGAACAACGCATACTCCGACTCTTTTGTCTCAACAGGACCTAAAACTTATGGGGTACGGGTCAGGGTGGGGGAGGAAATGAAATATATCGTGAAGGCAAAGGGCATTACGCTCAACCATGCGAATCGGCCGGTTGTTAACTTTGAATCGTTGAAGGATCTAGTATGTTTGGACAATGATGAGGGCGAACAAACTCCCCAACTAATTGTAGGCACCCACAATTTTCGGGCGCAGAAGCTAGGGGGCGTGAAGGAACTTAGGGGTACGAAGGTGTGCCGTAACACCTATAGGAAACGTTACCAGTTACCTGGTACCTATGATACCGTACCCTTTGGATACCATAACGTATGATGCTTCTATTGTTAACTCACACGTATTTGTCTTGTATATAATCGTATCTATTGATTTATTACACGTATTTGTAAATATACATATATATAACTTGAATATCTCGTTTATTAAATCGTATTTGTAAAGTATCTATTGATTCATTACACGTATTTGTAAATATATATATAACTTGAATATCTCGTTTATTAAATCGTATTGTAAATATATATAACTTGAATATCTCGTTTATTAAATAAATCATGTTTCATTAGCGTTCACTTTCTCCTTTGTGTGTGTGTGTGTGTGTTGTGTGTGTGTGTGTGTGTGTGTGTGTGCACAGGTGAAAGTTCTAAGCTCCGCCCACTGTAAGACCGTGAGTCATGCTACTATCTGGGAGTCCCTGCGTGGTCAGTCGACTGCAATAAGCCCGAGAGATCAGACGTGTATTCAGAAGAAAAGATCAGACGTGTATTCAAATGGCTACCTTTAATATTGCTTGTACAACGTTTATGAAATGGTATTCAGCAAAGTGTCAGGATGTGGTGGATACCGAAAAACTTCCTATTCCCCTCTCCTATGCCTCTTTTAAAACCACATTGGATTGTGCGAAGCTCCAAGATGCACAAATACTCTACGGATGTTCTGGTGAGACCGTTGAAGGCTTTCGTTGCACAGACGATGTGCTGAAGTATGCTGTAGAGCTAAACTTTATAAAGTCTCACATATACCGTGAAGTAAAAGAAACAACGCGTGCAGAAGAGAAGCAGCAGGTATGGATAATGAGTCTTGCGGATGGGTGGTGTGACAAGCGGTATTACGTCATGCTATACCATGTCGATTACTCATACCCTACGACTGAAAATGTGAATCTCGTGATCATGGACAATCTTAAGTATTTTTATCACTATATTAACGTATATCATGATGAGGTTCGTAGTGAGGTTGTGGCTAGTGCCCTGCGTGAGTTTTTAACAGACTTTAGAGACGAGTATCGTTTGATGGGCAGAAAGGAAAAATATGAGCATATGTTTCCTCTCAAATAGTGCGCGGAGTGTGAAGATGTTTAGTAAAACATAAAATGTGCCTAGTTCTTATCCTGAGGGAAACTGTCTGGTGCGTAGGCTGGTAGTGATAAAATTAATTCTTGTACCGGAAAAACAAATATGTACAACAATTCGGTGCGACTCGCGGATCATACGAACAAGCCCATTCACGTATCATCGAGTCAGCCGCCCGTCGAACCGTTCCTGCCTACCTGCGTGCCTCACACGGCTCATAGTTATCTCAGAGCTTGAACCGAGTGGACGTGTGCTCCTCGAATACGATGGAACTTCCTTTGAGCAGCATTCTCAACGCCTCGTACGATGTGTCCGTGACGAAATCGTTGCGCGTGTTCAGGCTTAATTCCGGTACCGTTAGCTATGTGCTGGAAATGGAATGTAGACAAACAAACAAACGGGTTTATTTAAGTGTCGAGGAGATGAATAGAATCTTCGTGATAGTTGAGAAGTGGAGTGAAGATCGTTATAAAAATACCTGCTAACGTAGGTACAAGAAGAGAGCAGATTAGTGACGCAACCCTCATACGCCGTTGTATGTACGTGTGTATAAATAACGATCGGCCGTGCATTGATATACGGCTGATGTGGAAGAATGCTTCTGATAATAACGCTCTTATTCCTACGCGAAACCGTTTCATCCTCGACAGAATGTTTGAAATCGTCGGATTCCGTAAGCTGAAACCTATATTAGACGCGCGTGTTACGGATATGCTTTATTTTGATACAGTACTTGAATACGCCTACACCGCTCTGCTCGATGGGTTTACCGAGTGTAGGGCTGGTGAGAATGGTCTAGAGCTGGGCGTTTATTTAAAAAGTTTACTCTTTGAAATACCATGAACTTTGGTACAAAAGCAATTGATCGGTACAAGGCTGAGCTCACCTACACCGTTCACCCTGAAGAACTATTTCTTTATATAACGCGCAGTTGTCGTAACGATTTAGAAGATTACTTCAATTGCCGTTATGTTGAGTGAGTTCACGATTGAAAAGCTCGAGTCGGTAGAAATAAACCCTCGATTGGAAAGCGTGTTTATAAACTTGTGTTTAATAATGTAGCTAACGATGAACTCTTTGTGCGTGCTTTTGATTGTATTCTAGACGTATTTAAAGATGACTTACCAACCGGTTGTAAAGTGGGAACAAAAATAGTACTGAACGATATGAAAGCCCTTCATATCGAATACAGGTTTCCCTATACTTTAAGCGGTGAAATATTATTAAGCCGCATATACTGCGTAATGCAGAGCAATAATGATGTATTGTAAACTCGATTAAATGCGAGTTTAATATTTTGAAAAAAAAGTGAAATGTATTTATATATTTGCGTGATATTTCTCCTGTACTGTTATGATTATATGCATATTTCTATTATTATTGAAATGTATTTATATATTTTGCGTGATATTTCTCCTGTACTGCTATGATTATATACATATTTCTATTATTATTGAAATGTATTTATATATTTTGCGTGATATTTCCCCTGTACTGTTATGATTATATGTATATTTCTATTATTATTGAAATGTATATTTATTTCTATTTGAAATGTATATTTATTTTATATATATCTCCATAATTGTGTGTATATATTTCCTGTACTGTTATGATTATATGCATATTCCTCAATTATTATTGAAATGTATATTTATTTTCTATTTATTTATAATAAACAGAATGATGCAATGTTGTTTTACTTAATTATATCATGTTACGCCTTCTAAACCTACTACCGGTATTCTAAACCAACTTTTAAGAAATATAATAATGTATACAATGGTATCTGGCAATGCTAAAAAGTGGTATCTGGCAACTCAAGCCATTTACGCCTTCTAAGCCAACTGGCTGATTAGGAGTCTATAATAATGTATGCAATGGTATCTGGCAATGCTAAAAAGTTGTATCTGGCAACTCAGTCTTCGATTAGAATTAAATATATAGCACAAACTGAATACATGGGGCTATCTGGCAACTCAAGCCATTTACGCCTTCTAAGCCAACTGGCTGATTAGGAGTCTATAATAATGTATACAATGGTATCGCTAAAAAGTGGTATCTGGCAACTCAGTCTTCGATTAGAATTAAATATATAGCACAAACTGAATACATGGCGCTATCTGGCAACTCAAGCCATTTACGCCTTCTAAGCCAACTGGCTGATTAGGAGTCTATAATAATGTATACAATGGTATCGCTATAAAGTGGTATCTGGCAACTCAGTCTTCGATTAGAATTAAATATATAGCACAAACTGAATACATGGCGCTATCTGGCAACTCAAGCCATTTACGCCTTCTAAGCCAACTGGCTGATTAGGAGCCTATAAAACAACGCCTACTCGGCTGAAGTTTTAATATGCACTTGGCTCCTGCCAGGTGAACACCTCTCCTCTTTTCTCTCCTCCTTTCTCTCCTTTCTGGCACTTTGGGGGGAATAGCTTGGGGGAGAACTCCGCCTCCAAGTTGCATGCCCCTTGCAACCCCGGTTGGCAACAAAGGGCCCTTTGGGGGGGATTTTTTCTTTTTTTGCAACACCCCCACCCCCCTTTGCAACATTACGTAATCACTTGCAACATTCTTGCACTCTAACCTTTTGCGGCTATACTACTAGGATGGACTAGATCAGGTTTAGATTACTTATTGAGAACTATCGATGAAAAGGAAGGTTGGTAGTGGGCGACCAAAATCAGTTAGAGTAGATGAAAATATTCAGAAAGTGGAGGAACGTATCCTTAGTCAAGAGGATCGACCTGGTAGCCACATGACACCTGCTCAAATATCAAAAGAACTAGAAATATCAGAATCAAGCGTAAGAAGGCTTATTAAATCTGATCTGCAATTTAAACCATTTAAAAGAGTGCAACAAGATGGTGCAACATCACATACTGCCAAAACAACCATCGAATATTTGAAAAAGAATGTGCCTGAATTTCTGGAACCGAATAATTGGCCACCTAACAGCCCTGACCTAAACCCTGTAGACTACGGAATATGGGAAAACTTGGCAGAGAGAGTGTATAGGAACAGAATAAGGGATGTCAATCATTTGCGTGAGTTGATTATCGCAAAATGGGCAGAGCTCCCCCAAGAGCAAATAAATCGAGCAATAGACAAATTCAGACCAAGATTAAAAAAAGTGATAGAAATGCAAGGGAATCATATTGAACAGTTCTTTTAATTTTATTAAACTAAAAATTATCTACAGTATATCGTAAAAAATTTTTTTTCATGTTAAGTAGGAGAATCTCACTTTTTAGTTAATTATTAATAAAATTAACAATTCTGAAGATATCGTCATAAAAATTTAAAGGATAATAGGTGATTACCTATACTTTATTGTGTAAAACATTCAACTTAATTAGATAAATGGTTTTGTTTTAATAAAGGTTTGAATTTGGCTTAGTTTTTTTTGACAGACCCTGTATATATATATATATATATTTTTTATATATTTATATATTTATATATTTATTTATATTTATATGTTTATATATATATATATTTTGTTATTTATTCAGATTGACAAAGGGAAATTTGAGCGACACAGTGGAGCCCTAGCTTGTCGGCGCTTCAAAGGCGAACACATTTACATAAGGATTGCTGAATATATTGAAGACATCATGACTGAGTATAACATACCAATTGCGAAGGTTATGAGCACTGTTACTGATAATGGTTCCAACTTCGCTAAGGCGTTTAGAGAGTTCGGGGGTCAAAGTCCCCGAGAATGATCAGCTAGCAGACGAAGACTATGAAAGTGAACCTGATGGTTGCGAAGAGGAGAATGATCTTCAACCAGTGATGTTAGAGACTGTGCAAAACCCACCCACAAATGATGATGAAGAGAACCAAGTTAACACCAACATCTATACCCTATCAAAACATGTGCGATGTGCGTCACACACCTTAAGTTTGGTTGCCACTACCGATGCAAAAACTGCACTCAAGAATTCCAAGTTTTCCACAATTAATCATTCTGCAATGGGCAAGTGCTCCGCCCTCTGGAACAAAAGTGGCCGTCCTAATTCAGCTAAAACAATACATAACATTTTGAACTGCGGCTTACGTTTGCCATGCCCCACACGATGGAATTCGCTCTACGATTCACTTACCCTTCTCATTAACCATAAATCTAAGCTGAATGACGTGATGATGGCTCTAAGTTTGCCTGCTTTCAAGTCACACGAGACAGAGTTTCTGGAAGAATATGTCGCTGTTCTTTCCCCATTGCCATAGCCATTGACCGCCTCCAGGGTGACCATTGTTTTTATGGCGAACTCCTCCCAACGCTTCTCTCAGTTCAAAATAAACTAAATCAGCTTAAATCTAAAACTTTGAAACATTGTCCACACTGCTTGCAGTAATCATCCAAGGGTTTCAAAAAAGGTACAAAAAGTACCTGACCCTAGAAGCTGACCCAGAAGTTCATGAGGCAATTCTAGCAACAGCAACTCACCCATATTTCAAACTGCGATGGGTCGACATAAACAAAGCATGGAACAATGAGACCCAGCGAGCTTCCGTAAAGAACATTTTGATGATGGCAGCGACAACAGTTTACACGGACTCCGAAAGCCCTCAAGCAGATGACAATCTGTTAAGTTACTCTGAAGGAGATGAGTATTTCGGATTTGAAAAAAAATCATCCTCTGATGAACCAACTGTAGATATGAAAGTGCTGGCATATTTGAACGACCCCGATCACTCCATCGGAAGTCTAACTAAACATCCGCTAATACAGACCATGTTCTTGCGTTATAACACCACAATACCATCATCTGCACCTGTAGAACGCCTGTTTTCCTTTGCAGCGATAACACTCTCCCCTACAAGAAACAAACTTAGTGACAGCACTCTGGAGCGACTGTATTAATTATTATGTAGCAACAAAAATGTGTTCCGAGTGTAGTGAACTAGTGATTAGATAGCATTTCGATGCTACCGAAATGCTATCCAATCCGTCAATCACTATACTGAAATGCTATCTAATCACTATAATTATGTAATCGGAATTTGTTGTAATACAATTTATAAAGGAATGAAGTATATAATCGGAAGTTACTTTGAGTTTAATATTAATCCTAATTATATTAAAATCATTCGTATGTGTGAATTTTGTTGTATTTAAAATGTAGTTAGAAATGTATTTAAATACCTTTTGTGTATTTAGTATTTAGTATTTAAATACATTTCAAAAATGTATTTCATATTTAGTATTTAAATACATTTTGGTGATGTATTTAGTATTTAGTATCTAAATACTTTCAGTGTATTTAGAGCCCATCTCTGAGCGGAATGGCACGGCAGCTAACTTTAATAGATATATCGAGCTTAGACGTCAGGTTAAAAGATCAGTTAGGAATGCTAAGCGTAATTTAGAGATACTTATAGCTGCGGATAGTAAACATAATCCAAAAACGTTTTTTGAATACGTCAATAATCGTAAGTCGATAAAAGATAACATAGGCCCTCTAGTGGATGTTAACGGCTCTTTGGCTTCTGACGCTCAGGCGATGGCGGGTATTTTCAATAACTTTTTTGCGACAGTTTTTACCATAGAAGACGTAAATAATGTCCCCGACGTGGACGATATCGTTCCATTTAGTAGCGAGACTATTTTGGATGAAATAACTGTTTACGAGGGTGAGATTGCGCATTATATCGATAGGCTAAAAGTTAGCAAGGCTCCAGGCTCTGACGCGTTTTATCCCAGACATTTGAAAGATTTGAAAGACGTTATCGTAGGCCCCTTAACGAAGATTTTTAATCAGTCACTCGAAACGGGAATTATTCCTGAAGACTTCAAATTAGCTAACGTCACGCCTATTTTTAAAAAAGGCGACCGCACAGTAGCTAGCAATTATAGGCCCATTAGTTTAACGTCAATTGTCGGTAAACTTTTGGAGTAGTTAGGGATCGTATCATCGATCACTTAGAGAGTCGAGATTTGATTAATAGTAGTCAGCATGGGTTTCGACGCCATAGATCTTGTTTAACTAATTTGTTAGAATTTTATATCGAAATAGTGCGCGAATACGATAAGCATAGAGCGGCTGACGTTATTTATTTAGATTTTAAAAAGGCGTTCGATACAGTTCCGCATAGAAGATTAATTGCGAAGGTTAAAGCGCACGGTATACGCGGTCAGGTAGCTAACTGGTTAGAGGAATGGCTTCGTGCTAGGAGACAGAGGGTCGTTGTTAATGGTAGTGAATCGGGGTGGTTGGATGTACGTAGCGGTGTCCCACAGGGTTCAGTGTTAGGCCCATTGCTATTCGTAATCTACATTAACGACATAGATGTAGGATTGACTAGTAACGTGTCAAAATTCGCGGACGATACTAAAATAGGCGATAAGGTTGTTAACGAGGACGATAAAAATAGGATCCAAGACGATGTAAATAGGATTATGGAGTGGACGGATAAGTGGCAGATGCAATTTAACGTAGACAAATGTAAAGTTTTGCATATAGGTCCTCGTAACAACAATTACACGTACACGATGGATGATAGGGAGTTAGCGAGCGTTGACGAGGAAGTAGATTTGGGCGTACGCGTATCTAAGGATTTAAAAGTTGGGAACCAGTGCCTGGAGTCTTGCGCAAAAGCTAATAGGATGATAGGCTTCATAGCGCGTAATTTCGAATTTAAATCGAAGAATATTATATTGCCCCTTTACAAGTCCCTAGTCAGGCCTCATTTAGAATATGCCGTTCAGTTTTGGTGCCCGTATTTGCGTGAGGATATTGATAGGTTAGAAAGGGTTCAGCGTCGTGCCACGAAACTAATTCCGTCATTGCGCAACAAGCCTTATGAAGATAGGATTAAAGAGGGAGACTTGCATTCACTCGAAACTAGGAGATTAAGGGTGGAGCTTATTGAAGTTTTCAAACTCGTTAATAACATCGATAACGTAAATTTTGACAAATTGTTCACTTTCGATGATAGCAATACTCGTAATAACGGATTTAAGTTGCGTGCCAGACGTTTCATTACTAATATCTCTAAAACCCTCTTTACGTTTAAAGTAATTGATAAATGGAATAATCTTCCCGCGCCCGTTGTGAACTCTACCAGCGTTAATGTGTTTAAAAACCGTCTAGATAGGCATTTTAAAAATATTAACGTTGTTTAAAATTAAAAAGAAAACAATTAGCAACAGGAGCTCTGGGGGTGGTGGTCGAGGATGAGTCTGTTGACGATTAATGCCAGCTTGTGACATGCCAGCAATAAAATTATTATTAAAAAAAAAAATTAGACTAACATGAACGTAGATGTAGCTCGTAGCGTAAACAAACCCACTTTTTGTTTAACTTTACCTACTTTTTTTTTTCTTATCCTTTCCTTATTTGCATGTCTGTAACACTCTTTACTTGCATGTCTGTAGTTTGCCTGGTATGACAGTGAGTTAAGACTGTGTTTGCATGGTTTGTAAGCGTTCTTATTTTACTTCTTTTCACCCCTTTCCTATTCTCGTCGACTATTTTTCCGACTTGTCGGCAGTGGCCGGCGGATGATGATGGCGAGTCTTTCTCTCTCTTTTTCTGAATGAATGTTAACCCACGAATGATAGGTTTTGTTACTTATTTAACCCCTTATTGTCCTCTTTTAACCCCCTACTCTTTCCTTTCTCTCGGGCTAACCTTAGAGTGGATCTTAGGGTCTTTGTTAGCTTTAGCTTCTGTAGATCTGTAGATTTTTTTTTTTTACAGGCACACAGGAAGTGTATGTGTCGAAATGGTTTGCCTTCGAGCGGATGGCGTTTCTGATGGACAGGGATAAACCCAGAGCTACATTGAATACCATGGAGGTAAGTAAATGAATACAAACATTTTGAAATATTTATTTACTTAATTAGAGAGAAGAAAATAAGTATGGGTATAAGGTACTGTATGGCCTATATTCTTTATTACATTTTCACATGAAGTATTTACAAAATACAGATAAATGAAATATGATGTTACTATTATCAGTTCCTCTTGTACTTTACTTTATCTGTCTTTGACACTTTCACATCCAATTTTTCGAAACGTACTGGGCAAAATCATTACGAATTTCTTTCGCCTTCATTGCTGTCTTCCGTGGTACGTTCCTGATGGGAAGGAAGGATGATATTTCAGAATTGCTTTCCAATCTCCAGCTACCAGAAACAACAATGCCATCCTCGTCTTCATGGTCAAAAGTTCCATGTGGTGTGTAAACATTTCTGGAATTGTGGCTCTTCTGAGAAAGTTGTGTAGACAAGCAACTGTCATAACAAGTCTGTGTCTTTTCTGGCTCTAAAAGCATGGGTTTTCTGAGAACTTGAAAAAATGAATACGAAATTCCAAAAACATTCTCTACTATTCTTGCGCAACTGAGGCGATAATTGAAAACTCTTTCATTTGTTCCCCCCTCATGAATCCCCGAATAAGGCTTCATTATGCGGTTTGTTAGAGCAAATGCTTCATTAGCTATAAAAACGTATGGCATCGCCCTATTCAGGCCGGGTAACAATGAGTCTTGAGGCAGGCCTAAGCTTCCATCCTCTAACTTTTTGTGAAGCAGTGTGTGTTTGAAGACGCCGCCGTCGGAGATTCTGCCTTGGCAGCCAGCATCTACAAATGTGAAGTTGTAGTCAGCGTCCACGAGTGCAAACAAAACAATACTGAAATTAGACTTGTAATTAAAAAAGTCACTGCCACTGTGAAATGGGGCTTGCATGATGTTTCCCGTCCATAGCACCAAGACAGTGAGGAAATTGGCACTTTTTTTGAAATTGAGTAGATATGTGTAACCACTCCTCTGGCGTCGATGGAACCTCAAAAAAGCCAAGAAATACAAATATTGAAAAATGCTTTATACTATATATATATATATAATATATATATATATATATATATATATATATATACTTATATATATATATATATATATATATATATATATATATATATATATATATATATATATACAGGGTGTACATAAAGTCAGGATCTATTTTTGTGAAGCACTTGGAAATTATATGGAATTCAATCATAAAATGATAAAGTGGTAACATTTATTAAATAATTAAGAGTAGGAATATATATATATATATATATACAGGGTGTACATAAAGTCAGGATCTATTTTTGTGAAGCACTTGGAAATTATATGGAATTCAATCATAAAATGATAAAGTGGTAACATTTATTAAATAATTAAGAGTAGGATTCGACGTGACGCCCATCAGTATCCCTGCACAGCTCAAATCGTTCCGCAGCATTTCTAAACACATTCTGGAGCATTTGCGGGGTTATGTTATCTGCAGCAGTTCGTATACGTGTACGTAAGTTTTCAAGACTCGTAATCTTCGTCTGATAGACGTGCGATTTGATAAAGCCCCATGCAAAGAAATCTAAAGGGGTTAAATCTGGTGATCTCGCTGGCCAAGGTCTGTTGCTTCCGCGTCCGATCCAGCGATTTGGAAAACGTCCATTTAGATAATCCTGAACAATTTTGGCATAGTGACAAGGAGCACCATCATGTTGATAGACGACGGTACTAACAATCCTATCCCCGTCGTCTATCAACAGGATGGTGCTCCTTGTCACTATGCCAAAATTGTTCAGGATTATCTAAATGGACGTTTTCCAAATCGCTGGATCGGACGCGGAAGCAACAGACCTTGGCCAGCGAGATCACCAGATTTAACCCCTTTAGATTTCTTTGCATGGGGCTTTATCAAATCGCACGTCTATCAGACGAAGATTACGAGTCTTGAAAACTTACGTACACGTATACGAACTGCTGCAGATAACATAACCCCGCAAATGCTCCAGAATGTGTTTAGAAATGCTGCGGAACGATTTGAGCTGTGCAGTGATACTGATGGGCGTCACGTCGAATCCTACTCTTAATTATTTAATAAATGTTACCACTTTATCATTTTATGATTGAATTCCATATAATTTCCAAGTGCTTCACAAAAATAGATCCTGACTTTATGTACACCCTGTATATATATATGTATATATATATATATATATATATATAAGCACACCGGACAAAAAATTAGTCACCCCTCTCAGAATGTACCTAATAACGTGTGACGGCGCCTCTGGCCTTGATAACCGCACGAATCCGGCGAGGCAGAGACTCTACGAGGTTGTGCATGTACTGAACATCGATTTGCTGCCACTCGTTCATCAGCCGGTCCCGAAGTTCCGCCAGAGTCCGTGGGTGTCTATTCCTGCGCTTCACTTTCTGTTTCCAGCTTGAACAACACCTTCGACGCATTCAGGATTAAAGGCTTCATTGGACCTGCGATGTACTCGTCGCCTCCCATCATTGGAGAACAAACAAAAACGGGACTCATCGGACCAAATTACACGTTTCCAATCTGCCGCAGTCCAGTTTTTGTGCCTCTGAGCCCATTTATAACGTGCCAATTTGTGACTTGCTGTTAACAGCGGCCTCTTCCGTGGTACCCTGCTCCAGATGTCCATCGCATGCAGTTCTCGTCGCAATGTCCGTTCGGAAATTGGTCGCTGGAGAACCTCATTGGTTTCTTGGAGCAATTGTTCTCTGGTTTGAAAACGATTTGCAGTTACTAGACGAGAAACATGGCGGCGGTCACTATTGTCGAGAATTGTTTTCCGGCCACAGTTACGCCGTCGATTTTCAGTTGATTGCGAACTACACCACTCTTCGTAAACTCGCTGGACAGTACGCGTTGACACACCAACAAATTGGGCTACTTCAGACATTTTGTGTCCGTGGGCTCTGCCAAACACGATGGCTCCTTTTTGCCACTGAGTAACGTCTGCCTCACGACCCATTTTGCAGACTATATCCAACACACACTTTGTTCTTCACCACCTCACGAAACAGATCTGATCCTGTGTGCTACGTCACCGCTACTTGTCACTTACCAATGCTACATCAGCGCCCTCTGTGTGACCTTGAACTTCCTACTATCGGTGCTATTAGGGGTGACTAATTTTTTGTCCGGTGTGCTTATCTGTGTGTGTGTTAGGGTGGGTGGGTGTATGTTTGTGCCACTTATTTTTGTTACTCTCATTTCTGTAGAATAATATTTACATTTATTGCCCATGTTTTAGGCTGGGACTCCACCTGATGATGAGCCTCAAGAGACATTCAGCCAACAACACACAACAGCTGATGACACCAATTTACAGACACCGCTGCAAAACGAAGAAAATAATGATGACCCCCCCCCCCCCCCCCCCCCCGATAATTATTGCACCACCAACTACTCGGGCACAGAAACAATCTAAGCGAAAGAAGCCTGAGTCAGGAGAGGACCCACGAATAGGGGAAGCTCTTAACATTTTAAAAGGTGTCGCTGCAAGTGCTTCATCGCAACAAGATGAGTGCGGCGTCTATGGGCAACACGTGGCAAACAAATTAAGAAACTATAGTAAGAGAACGAAAGCCATAGTCCAACATCAGATCAATAACACACTATTCAGTGCCGATATGGGACATTTTGACATGGGAACTAGACCTTTTTCCGCATCTTCCAACTCAACCTCCACCCTTAGTCCACTCCTCTCCTGCACCCACTCCTCCCCAAACCCAGAATGAATCCCAGTCCATGCTGTCCGATGAATCCCAGGCTGAGTCACAGTCACAGTCATTGTTTTATTGGAAAGATTTGAGTTAGAGTTACTTTGTATTCTTAAGAAATAAAATTGAATAGAGACATTGTGATTATATATTTCTCGTTTTTTATTTTATTCCCTACACCTAATAATATTAGGGTAGCATGCAACTTTACAACACATGTGTAGTATTTACGTATAGCAAAATAATATGGTAATATGTTATTTATTATTACTATATTAATGTTTAATTATTACCTTGATGTAATCCTTCTGTGCTTCAATCAAAGCGTTGCATGTTTCTACAATTATCACACTGATGCGTTGCTTGGATATCTTAAATAAATACTGCAGGCTGGTATATGATTTTTTTGAAGCTAAAAAGCGTAGAATTATAGCCAAACGATCTTTGACCGGTATGGCTCTTCGGAATTGTGTATCCTTCTTGGCAATTCTGGGGCCTACAAGGTTAATTAATATATATTTCAAAAACCTCTGCTGTCAATCGCGTAAAGTTTTCCAAATGGCCATGGTCCATTTCACTCAATAGCGACATATTTTGACGTTCAGAAAATAGTCGCCTTAACCACATTCTCTTCGATTTCCTCTTCTTTTTGGCTAAGGAATAAATAATGAAGAAAGCACCTGCTGCCACTGTCAAATCCATATTTACACTGATCAAAAAGGTGGGAATAAGACGAACACCGGCGAACACCCAGAATACAGAGAACTTGCGCTCGCTGTTTGCTCGTTCGGATCAAGTAAAGATAAGCACCCCCAGCCTTCTTTAATTAGCCTTATAAGGCTAACTATCGAAAATATCACGACCTAACCTAACCAATCGTCAAGGGAGTACAGTTGACTTAACGACTGGTTAGGTTAGGTCGTGATATTTTCGTTAGTTAGCCTTATAAGGCTAATTAAAGAAGGCTAGGGGTGCTTATCTTTACTTGATCCGCTCGTTCGGATTAAAATGCTCAAGTCAAGACGCGCCTTATCATGTTATCTTCGTGTTGCCAGAGGGCCAGCACAAGGCGGGGCTGGGTGCAGTGCACCTCCGGCACCCTCCTAAAACTGGCCCTGTTTTTGGGCTTAATAAAATATTTTCGTCAGTCACAAAAATTAATTATGACTAAAATTTTAACATTTTTTCGATGTAACATTTACTATAATCTATATTGTATACCAGTGGTTCCCAGCCTGGGGTCCCCGGACCCCTGGGGGCCCGCGAAGGTAGTACTGGGGGTCCGTGAGCTTTCAATATTTCGAGAGGCTCCAATGAAAATCGTACATTTACCCACGATAAGGGCGCTCAGGCTAAAATTTCAAGTTTCCTTGCTCTTGGCTGGAATTAATAATACTTTTTTTAATAGGCTGTATTTTAATTGCATACTCTCTTATATGTCCTTTATTTGATAGTGAAAAATGAGAAAACGAGTTAACTATTAGTCAATAAAAACAGTTTGTTTGGTAAACGGAATCTTTCAAAAACATGGGGTCCGTGGGAAAAAAATAAAAATAAAAGGGGTCCTTTGTGGTGAAACGGTTGGGAACCACTGTTCTATACAGTGGTTTTACTTACAAAAATCTAATTCGTTAGAGCTTTTATGCATAATTTTGAAATAAATCTCAAATAGTTTATGCTTTAATCACTTTAAATCGTTTTCTTTAAAAATTAACTTTTTAAAAAAAACAATTCAAAGTAATTAAAGCATAAACTATTCGTTTATTTGCGCAATTATATGCCCAATTCATCTCCACCAGGGTTCCCTGGTTGAAAGATAGAGGTAGTGGTGATCGAGGATAAAGGGGCCCGGAGTTAAAAGTATATAATATATAAAAGCTATGGTTAGTGGACTGGTAACCGATATATTTTTTATTTCAAATCTGGAAGCATTGGCGTAGGCAATTAAATTTCTTAATATGTTGACTTATATGAAAATAAAAACCCACTCTAATAGACAGAGTTTATTTCCACGACAGTTTCGACGCCCACTGGCATCCTCCTCGGGTGGAAATAAACTCTGTCTATTAGAGTGGGTTTTTATTTTCATATTTTGACCGTCACGTAGAAAAAAGTGAAGTTTTTTGCATTTATGTTGACTTATTTTGAGTTACTTTTGAAGCTTGTACAACATTTTGGTGGTTAAAAGTTATATATATTTAATGCTGAATATGTACGCGATTTAAAGCTAAAAAAAATATTTGGCGAGCAGGGCGTTTGTTCTATAATCACTGATCATCCTGGTCGATGGTTAGCTCTTCGTTTAATGTCAGATGAAAACTTGGAAGGATAGTATGAATTGTCACGCTTATAATTACAAGATTTTGAGCCATCCGTCTCCCCCTTTAACCAATTTGTCAAATAACGCGACCTTCGGTTGAAGGTCACATATTATGAGCACCAAAAGCACAGGATACTGTAGTTAATTATTTGTGGGCAAATAACTCGTCACAACCCTAACGCTCCCCATATAATGGGGTAACCCTGAAGAGTTAGGCAAAACAATAGTTCTCAAAGTTTTACTCGTGATGGGTCAAATCAAAGGGGCAGGCAGCCCTTGGACCTTGGTATCGGCCACCATACTGTTAATTTCTTAAAATTTTATATTTTAATTCGGGTAATAAAACACCCTAGAATTATTAATTTCAATAAATTACACTGTATTTGTCATTTTCTAAAAATTATTACTTTTCACCGTTTTTTTATAAGTTCCTTTGGTCCTGGGACGCACTTTGGGAACCCTCGTAAATTAAAATAATTTTTTTTTGGCAGGCAAGACATTTCTTACGTGAATATGATGCGGGTGTTTGCGTGGTGGAAATCATCATATATTCATGATTTTTATCGTGATGATTTAATTAAGTCGTATAATTCCACCGTTTACGATGGAAGAAAGTTAATTAATAACGAGTTGAAGCATGTAACGCTAAAAAGGCAAATAAAAAATGTGTTAACAAGTTTCTTTTTATTTATTCATAAAGGGTCTGAGCCACAGCTATATCCGCGTAGCTCGCTCCTTTACTTTTTGGATAAAAAAGATGAAGAATTATTATTATATACATACTTCATTATATCGTTCGTCAGTCATTTCATTATGAACTACGAGCGGAGACCTCTAAACCATCAAGATTATGATACTATCAACTTTCCACAATGCGTCCACTCATCTATCGAGGCGTTGGAGAACTCCTTTTAACCCGAGAGATAAGTGAATGAGTGATCGCACCCGCGGATGAGCTAGCCGAAAAGACCATATATAATCATGACACTGGAGATGACGTCAATGAAGACCAATTCGATATCAGTCCTCCGAACCAGGCTTTGCCGGGCGACTCCACCTCAAAGCGCCTCCAGCGAGTAATTCGCAGATCACGGAAAAATATCTATTTACAAAAAGGAACACAATATATAATACATCGTGAACACCACCTTCGTTTCACCTTTTGGGAAGGTCTTAACTGGAACGCGAGTTGTTGACAGAACCTCTAAAAAAAAAAAAAAAAAAAAATATCGGAGTACAATTATACTTTCATCACTAATCATTCGAAGATTCATCAATTACATACCAAAGGAACGGTTCAAAGATTTCTTCAAAGATAAAAATAAATTTTTAATTAAAAATAAAAATTGGATTAACCCCATTTTTAGCTATTTATACGAACCTACCAAAGAGACAATTGAAAAGGTAACTGTAGTTGAAAAGAAAAAAAAGCTCACTTGACAAGCATTAATAACAGTAAATTTTTATTGCGCAAGAAACTGCAGCTATTTATAAAGAATGAAAATTGATAACTCGTGATAACGGAAGGAAGGAAGGAAGGAAGGAAGGAAGGAAGGATCAAAAGATTCGCGTGAACGTTGGTAACTAGAGATAAAATCCGTGAAGAGAAACCTTCGATGCTATCGTGATTCCGTTTTGTGATTAAAAAAAACCTAAAATCGTGTCATCAATGAGAGAAACATACCTAATTAAAAACTTCACTACAAACGCGATTTTCTTCAAAAACAAATTTGTCTTTTCTTAAATTCACAACAATGACTAGAATAGTTCGAAAACTTCTGATAAGTATTAAATATTTTATTATTATTTTCATTATTATTTTGAATTTGTGCCCCCCCTAAAAATTAATGTCAAACCTTTGGAATGTGGCGCAAAAGAGGAATTTAAGTGATGTTCTGTTTACAATAGGACAGTAATAATGAGACGTTTCAACAGTCTGGAAATGTTACATCAAATGTTGGGTCATGGTAGAACAATATTACATCATGTGACATCAATGTTACACTATCTTACTCAGTTTCAATACAAGAATGCAATGAGAAACAGCTTCAAGACTAACTTCTATATATATATATAATATATATTATATATATATATATATATATATATATATATATATATATATATATATATATATATATATATATATATATATTTATATATATATATATATATATATATATATATATATATATATATATATATATAATATATAATATATATTCCTGTTTGATTTTACTTCAAATCATAGCAATTCAATTATTTTAAAATTGAGATTTTTTTAATTGGAAAGATGAACTGCAAACACATTTCCCCTTTTTAAACCTTAAAAGAAGGGAAGGAAATTAAACCTAAAAATGAAAAAACGAACATGAAGAAAAAAAAAAAAATGAATTTCTTGACCTCTATAATTCTTTAAAATGAAATAAAAATCCTCAAATTCGGGCACTAATTAAAAAGAGTAAAAAATCTACTCCAATAAATAATTTTACTTAAAACAGTATCAGTAAAGACGAGTGACGTTACACTGTTAATAACCACTTCTCTCTCTCTTAAAAGAAAAAAAAAAAAAAAAATTGAAAGTGAGGAAGTGAAGTACCTTGACTTTTGTTGTTAACCCCATTTTATCGTCAGATAATAGCGTCAATTTTTCGATAAAAAAAAAGTTTGGCTTCTAATGTTGAAAAATATATTAAGACGTAAAAAGTTTTTCTTCTTTCTTTCCCCAAAAAATAATGTCGCGCGATTCCTTTCCTTTCTCGTCCGCGGCCCCAAAACGACGGATTCAATCGTCCGCGGCTTTTCTTTCTTCTTCAATCGACGCAAACTGAGACGACGGACGCGCGCGCGAGAGTTCCTTGCCGCCGCTGTGACGTTAGTCTCCTCCCGAAGAACGGCGATCCGTTAACGAAGAGTAAATGCTGGGAACAAATGGCGTATGTACAATGAGGCGGCGTCTACGCATACTCAGCGTCAGGCCATCACCGAGGCGAGGATGACGGTGATGTCGTCCGGTTTCCCTCCTGAAACACACCAACGATTTACGGAATCAAAAGTTATTCTAATGTCAATTTCTCTTTATCGCATTTAAGGAAATGTGAACAAATTAATCAGTTTTTCATGAACAAACACATTTCCAAAAGGATTATTTTCGTTTTGTTTTGATGAGGATGTTTAACCTTCTTCGCAACACCTAAGGTCGTATGACAGAGCGGATCTACAGCTTTACGGGGGATCCAAATCACGGGTTACTATGTCATCTGGACACGGAGGATTGTCCTCCATCCAACAACAAATCAGACCCAATGTCGCTTAACTTCGCTAATCTCTTAAAGAAATGTGTGAAAGAAGTTTACTGCTCATGTTTGGCAGAGAACTTCGCTTAAAAGTGGGCATAATGAACGTAATGATTGGGTATCTTTTAGGACTAGGAAAAAGCTTTCATTCAGGTTGTCTTTCCCGCTATCGGGGTTAGTGAGCAAAGAGAGCGAAGTCGTCAGCAAATGTATTTATCATTTACTTCGGTTTTATCCTGAGCACGAGAACCTTTTCAATAATTTCGAAAACAGGAAAAGAAATTCTTGGCACTCACCAGTGGCATCGATGCCATTCTTCCTCGCACTGAGGGCGAAGGGAGACATATACTGTTCGTCGAAGGCCATTTTCTGAGCCTTTTTGGCGATGGTGTTGGCTGCTTCTTGAAGGAGTATGGAATCGGTGGTGCCAGCGACGCTGACGAGCTCTCGAAGAATGAGGGAGTCAGGCAGGTTATCGAAGACGCCGTCTGTAGCCAGAAGAACCATGTCCCCAACCTTCACGTCGAAAGTCTGGGTGGAGGCACTCTCAGGCCTGGAAGAGAAGGGAACTAAATCTCAACATTACCTTAAAATCAATCGACAGTTTTTGTGGTGTGTGAAAACCATCACGGGATTTGTCTTTAAGATTTCGAATCACTTAAACTTTCTACCACCTTCAGACGAAACTACTATACATTTAATCTGTTTTCATCCTTTAAGATTCTCTATGCCTTATGGTATAACTTGCTCATTTCTCGTGTCTGATCTAGGATTAAATGTACTCTACCTTACTTGTTTGTTGTTCATTTCTCGCGTCTAACACCGAGTTCTTTGTACTATATTGGTATCATATCTTCAGTAATAACCTTGTTTCATATTTTTTATAATAATAATAATAATAATAACAAAAACAACTTAATATTAATATATACTGTATTTCTACTATTAGGATCCAGCTTTGGGACAGCATCTAAACCAGAGCTTTCCAAACTTTTAACGTTGGCGACAAACTATTTAAGCATAACAATTTTCACGACACATTAATTAATTTTTGTTATCAAATATGAGATAATTTTTCAGTAGGTGGTTTATCTTGTAGCCGATTTTGTTGATAGAAAAATCAAAATTTTCAAAATGCAAAAAAACACTAATGTGTCGCGACACACCAGTTTGGAAAGCTCTGATCTAAACCCTAGATCCTGTCCCAAAGCTGGATCCTATCCGCTTTGCAGATAGCTCGTGAGGGAAACTATATTTTTGGGGCCTCTTTGAGAGTGACCCGTTGCCCACGTCAGGCTAACATCATGAAAAAGAAAAACTATACAGTAGTGTTTGTCATTTACCATTACTTATTCGGATTATAGTGGATTTAATTTTCCCAGAAGAGTTCCTTGTTCCATACACGGTCTGTGTGTAGCATGAAAAAACCCCAGGGGACCATTCTGAGTGCAATATATATATATATATATATATATATAATATATATATATATATATATATATATATATATGCAATAAAATCACAGAACAATACGTGATCTTTTTAATAAGCAAAGAACCACAGGGAAAAGGAAACACGAAATCCAAAAATCCATCGATTTCGTGTTTCCTTTTCCTTTTCCCTGTGGTTCTTTGCTTATATATATATATATATATATATATATATATATATATATATATATATATATATATATATAAGCACACCGGACAAGAAATTAGTCACCCCTAATAGCACCGATAGTAGGAAGTTCAAGGTCACACAGAGGGCGCTGATGTAGCATTGGTAAGTGACAAGTAGCGGTGACGTAGCACACAGGATCAGATCTGTTTCGTGAGGTGGTGAAGAACAAAGTGTGTGTTGGATATAGTCTGCAAAATGGGTCGTGAGGCAGACGTTACTCAGTGGCAAAAAGGAGCCATCGTGTTTGGCAGAGCCCACGGACACAAAATGTCTGAAGTAGCCCAATTTGTTGGTGTGTCAACGCGTACTGTCCAGCGAGTTTACAAAGAGTGGTGTAGTTCGCAATCAACTGGCAATCGACAGCGTAACTGTGGCCGGAAAACAATTCTCGACAATAGGGGCCGCCGCCATGTTTCTCGTCTAGTAACTGCAAATCGTTTTCAAACCAGAGAACAATTGCTCCAAGAAACCAATGAGGTTCTCCAGCGACCAATTTCCGAACGGACATTGCGACGAGAACTGCATGCGATGGACATCTGGAGCAGGGTACCACGGAAGAGGCCGCTGTTAACAGCAAGTCACAAATTGGCACGTTATAAATGGGCTCAGAGGCACAAAAACTGGACTGCGGCAGATTGGAAACGTGTAATTTGGTCCGATGAGTCCCGCTTTTGTTTGTTCTCCAATGATGGGAGGCGACGAGTACATCGCAGGTCCAATGAAGCCTTTAATCCTGAATGCGTCGAAGGTGTTGTTCAGGTTGGAAACAGAAAGTGAAGCGCAGGGATAGACACCCACGGACTCTGGCGGAACTTCGGGACCGGCTGATGAACGAGCAAATCGATGTTCAGTACATGCACAACCTCGTAGAGTCTCTGCCTCGCCGGATTCGTGCGGTTATCAAGGCCAGAGGCGCCGTCACACGTTATTAGGTACATTCTGAGGGGTGACTAATATTTTGTCCGGTGTGCTTATATATATATATATATATATATTATATATATACTATATATAAAATAATACTACGAGGGCCACTCAATATATTTTGCCCCACCTTTTTTTTTCTTTCCAAGTTTCCTTGTAAGTTCCAGAAATTTTGTACACAAGTAGTTACATACCTTTTTTACAAGTTTTTATTTTTCCACATAGTCTCCATCCTTTTCTACGGCTTTCCTCCACCTCGAAACAAGGGCCTTTATTCCTGGTAAAAGTCCGCCGAGTTTCGCTGGAGCCACCTCTTACCTCAACAACCTCATCGTCACTCTGAAACTTTCTTCCACGAATAGCATCTTTCATTGGCCCAAACAAATGGAAGTTTGAAGGTGCCAGATCCAGGCTGTATGGAGGATGGGGTAACGCAGTTAAGCGCATTTTTGTGATGGCTCTCTCGTTTGCAAACTGTTGCGTGGTCTTGCGTTATCGTGCAAAAGAAGGACGTCTTCCCGTTTTCTCTCCTGTCGAACTCACTTTATACGTCTCTGGAGTCTCTGTAGAGTAGCAATATATGCCTCAGAGTTGATTGTTTGTCCTTTCTTCATAATGTCCACCAGAATCACCCCTTTCATGTCCCAGAAGATGGTGGCCATAACTTTTCTTGCAGAGGGAGCCATTTTCAACTTTTTCTTGCGTGGGGTGTCTGCGTGATGCCACTCCATGGATTGGCGTTTTGTTTCAAGTTCAAAGTGGTGTACCCGAGTCTCATCCCCAGTCACAATTCGTGAAAGGAAGTCATCCCCTTCTGTCTCGTATCGAACCAACGACTCGGAAGCAATTTCTTTTCTTTAGGCTTTGTGATCTTCAATCAGTTCGCGAGGAACAAATCGTGAACACACTTTTGAGTATCCCAGGTGCTGAATTATCGTATTCACACTTCCTTCACTAATTCCTCGCTCCAGTGATAGCTCCTTGTATGTGACGCGCCGATTTGATCGAATGATGCTGTTAGCACGTTGCACAGTGTGAGATGTCACAGCCGATGCCGGGCGACCGCTGCGTGGCTCATCATCGAGATTGGCTCTCCCTCTCTCCGATGATCTCACACGTTTAGACCAGCGTCCAACTGTGCTTCGATCAACAACAGCATCTCCGTAAACGTTTCGTAGACGTTTGTGAATATTTCCAACTGTTTCCTTCTCCGCGGTTAAGAATTCGATAACAGCTCTCTGTTTACGACGCACATCACTGTCAGACGCCATTTTGGAAACTGCGTTAACCATCGGTTTTATACAAGGGCGTTTAAAAGTGGTTTTATACAAGGAGGGGAGGTTCAAACTGGAAAAATCCGGTTATGTGAAGCGCAGAAAGTTCAAACCTACGGCCCAAAAGACATTTCAGCCCCATGGTCTATTATTTAGCTAAGAAAAGAGGGTGGGGCAAAGTATATTGAGTGCCCGTAGTATTATTATTATATCAAATTTACATAATAACTATTTAAACTATTAAAGTAATTATTTAATAATTTAACTTAATTTAATTAAACAAAATATTTAATATATTTTTATATGATGAAGAAAGAAAGCCTTAATATTTAATCTTGAAAAAAAAAATTACATAAAAACAGTGTACAAAAATAAAAATGCATGACAACTTATATAGTTGCTGACAAGAATCCATAACTGTGTTCACTTTGGAAAGGGGAGAGGTAGCCAGGCTCATATTGCTCGTGTTAAAATGGATATAAGGAAATTTTTTGCATGAAAACGTGACTCGGACCAGCAAGTAGAAGAGATACAGCAAGACACAACATCTCAGGATGTAGAAAAGGAGCCTGTACGAGAGAAGTTATTACTAACAAACAATGAGGTAAAAAAAAAAATGGTGTCCTCAGCTTCACAGCAGGAATATAAGGAAAAGCTTGCTTTCAAGATGGAATGGATATGGATCTGAATATTTCTACGATATCTATGATATGATATGGATCTGAATATTTCACCTTTTCCTTTGTTCTCTTTGCCTTTTTCATTGTTTGCAAAAAAGGGGGGTTTGGGGGCAATTTTGTTAGGGAGGGAAGATCTGAGTTTGGGGGGAAGATTCCTCCCCGAGCCTTATGGAAAAAAAGGCCCTGAATTGAACGATAGTTGGAGGGTTGAGAGCGGTCACCCTTCTTTGGGAGAGGCTGAATGAAAGCGAACTTGCAGCAAGAAGGAAAAGTACGAGATGAAAGACAAAGACGAAAGAGATTGTCTTGGCAGGGTGTCAGCACTGAAGCACAGTTCTTAAGAGCAACAGGAGGAATACCTAGAGTTGAGCCCGGATAGGGCAGAAAGAATATCTTTGGAAGATATTCTAATTTCAGACATAATAAAGTCAGAGGGAGGAGGAGGAGATGGAAGAACAGCAGTGGAATCGTCCATGGTTGAGTTGGAAGCGAAAGTTTGAGCGAAGTGTTCAGCTTTGTCAGGAGAAGAGACGGCAACTGAGCCCGGAATGGAAAAGAGGAGGAAAAAAAGAGGAAGTAAAGTTGTTGGAGAGGTTCTTAGCTAAATGCCAGAAAGAGAGAGAAGAATTAGAATTGGATAGATTTTCACATTTTTGTCTGCTGAAGGAATTTTTGGCGAGTCGAAGAAGATCAGATTTTGCACGATTCCAGGCAGAAATATAATCTGAGTGGGAGTCAGGAGTTGGATGGCGATGGTACATTCTGAAAGACTTCGCGCTGTTGCGGATAGTATTAGAACGAGTAAAGTTGAACGAAGGTTTTTATGCATTAGTCGTAGGAATATAATATAGAATGTACACCTCCATGCCCGAGACAATCACCTCCGTGATGCGCTCAGCACACCCGGAAGGGCCCCGGCCACGGAAGCAGTAATCATTCCATGGGAAATCACGGAAGTACTGCCTTAGAGCCTCCCAATCAGCGGCGCCAAAGTGCCAAAGGCGCCGCCTCCTCTTGGGAGAATCCAAAGGCCGGATTGGAGCGATAGGACAGGAAACAAATTTAGAAATAGGGACTTTTTTGGGGACACCTAGTACAGATGAAGTTCACAAAACCTGTTCTGAGCTGGTATGTATGTTAAAAAGAAAATTAACCCGAATTACTGTCATCATTCCGAGAGCATTGGGAACGTATAACCAACCTTTAAAGAACGTTGTAGCATTAAAAAAATCACTACAATATTAAAATCGTTTTAAAGCGTAGCTGTACTTTAAAACAAGTTGACCTTAACTGAGAATTAAGAATAGACAGAGTAACAGTTTAACGGTTTTGTTTTACGCCGTTCGACATCGCCGCTTTAGATCAGTGCTTTCCAAACGATGCTCCACAGACGGAACTGTGACAGTGCGCGAAATCCTCAAATTTAAGAAAAAGTGTACACTGCATGATTGGGTGTACACCCAAGCACATCTTGCGTAAAACGAGAGTCTACTGTATTTACGTTTTAAAAATTTTACGTATAAAATCGAACTTTTCTCCAAAATTTCAAACGAAAAAAGTCTCGAAATATCTTACGTTAAATACAAAACTTTTCAAGAGTAGTCCTTTCCCGGTGCACTGTTTATATTCCGCGTGTCACACTTAACCGATAAAGAAAAAAAATCTTCGCAACACGACGACGTATTGGACAAAAAAGTGCGCACGCAAAATTAACATAAACTTTACTAATATTTGATACACGTCGTATAACGTCAAATAAAATATAAACGTTTGCCTCAAAAATACTAAATATGCAAAGAAAATGTACGTCGTAAACCGTTTTTAATTCTTCATAAAGAATAAATTAATTATTTATTTGCGAAGTTTCAACAGTGTGAATTATAAGAGAGAATTTAATTTTACTAAATTATAATTGAATTGTGGATAATGAATCGCACTGAAGGTAAAAAGTATGTAAAAATGGAGGGTATAAAGTTACGGAATTTGAAGGAAAAAAGAAAATTAACGAATGAATAAAGAATGATCGAGTAACATCAAATGAATATAAAATTTACGTAGAAATATATTATATAACTTCGAATAAATTATACAAAAAATATGATTGAAATATGATACAATTAGGCTGGAAAATATGTCGTCAGAATTATTAAATTATAAAAAAAAAGGCGTTTTGTTAAGGGTAACTAAATAATAATACAATGCACGCCATACTGTAAAATGTTACTTTTATCGACATATCAGTTTTTATTTCTCATTTTAAATGTATTCGAAGGCGTGTTAATTCTAAATTTATATATGAGAGTAGATCGAAGTGCCTCAACAAATGCGCTGTAAATTTTTTTTAGACGCCAAATCGTCAATAATGTCCGCGTAACTTAGTTTTCTCATTAAATTTTTTCCAATGGAGATAATAGCCAGATCTGACAACCTATTCTGAGACAATGTAGAATGCAAACAACTTTTTGTGAACGTAAGTTTTGAGAATGTCAGCAGCAGCAGGAAGTAAAAGTCACTTTGTAGCGAAACAGGCTGAAAACCCAACAAACTTATAGTAAGTAATCGAAGACTGACTAGTCTGAAGAAGAACACGAAAATTAACAATCAAAACGATTTCACTCGACTCGAAGGAGGAAATCCCGTGATATAAATAAAAAAATAAAAAAATTGCTGACGAATGTGGGAACCTACGTTTCTGTCGGCTACCCCCGCGGCCGCCTAACGGAGACACTGGTTACGGCATCTTTAAAGATTTAGATTTTGATGACCATTAAAACAAAAGCTTGCCATGCATCTGGACCTAAATGGTGGTATCATGTCAGAGCTCGGAGAAGGGACAGTTCTCTTTAACAGACGGATGATGCCTTTGGTGTCTTTGGCGTTGTAGAATCCCTTCTTTGATAAGATCCACGAGTGATACTGCTTCCCAAGTTAGACTAGTTTTGACAGCAGGGTAAGTACTGCTCATAATGTAAACACTAAATGTAAGTTATCCGTTTAAATGTATCACGAGGTTAACCCTTTAACTGCTCCTATCGAGTATACTCGATTCTCATATAATTTCCTACGGTGCTCTCTGATCGAGTCTACTCGATTTGGGTTTTCTGTCGATCACTGAAACCTACCACACTCATTCAATGGTGACACTGAAATGGAACAGTTAAAGGGTTAAATAATGATGATTTCCAACAATATTTAGATATTTTTTTATGCACGAAGGAGGGGCAAAGGGCGAACGCCCCCCAAAATGCCTCCCCCCTCCCCGCATAGAAGGGGGTGAGTAGATGAAAGATTGGGAATACCGATTAACCCTCGCGTTAGTAGAGTGATGGACAGAAAAGGAATGAGAATGTGTCGTGAGTCTGGTACAGCAAGCTCTCCTTAGAGGAGGAGGCACGCAGTTAGAGAGTTCAGAAGAGCAGTGTCCATTATAATAGCGATAGTAAAGAGAGAGTGAGGCAACATTGCGGCAAAGAGAAAGGAACTGAGGACAGTCAGTAAGAGGCGGGGAACTGATGAAACGAAAAGCCTTTGATTGCAATCGGTCAAGTAGAGCTGTGTGGGTTGAACCATCCCACACACGAGACGCGTACTCCATATTGGGGGCGGACAAAACCCCTATAAGAGGCAGCAACTGAATGAGGGTGAAGAAACTATGGAGCCGGTGCGGCAAATCTAACCTCTTAGAAGCTGTTTTAGAGAGAGTATACGTGATCTCTCCGGGAAAGATCACGAGAAAAGGAAATACTAAGAATGTTAAGAGAAGGGGAAGGAAGGATTGAACTGTGTGTATTGATGAAGATAAGGGGATAGTCGTGTGGAAGATCGTAACGAGTAAATGAAGGAACTGGGTTTCTGAGGCATTGAAAGCCACAAAGTTTTCTCTGGCCCAATCACAGAGCCAGAGATCAGAGGAATGACTGTTGAGAGGGACGCTTTGTGAAGTGGATGGAGAAATGAACGGTGGAATCATCGGCACTCGAGTGGATAGGACAGGAATTGCAACTTAAAAGATCATTGATAAATAAAATGAAAAGAATGGGTGACGGGTCAAAGCCCTGAGGAACACCACCACTATTAATAGTTTTAGGAAAAGAACAGTGGCCATCTACAACCGTAGCTATAGATTGGCCAGTCAGAGACGAAGTCACGGATAGAAGGAGGATAGAAACCGAAGGAGGGCAGTTTGGAAATGAAGAGTATGTACCAGACTCTATCAAAAACTTTGTATATGTCTAGCGCAGTAGCAAAGGTTTCACCGAAATCCCAAAAGGAGGATACGTCCTAAGGTATATTATTATGAGCCGCATAACACGTAATTTCAAGCGACTGTAACAGAATTAAATTATAGTAAATAAAATGTAAATATTTATTACATTACTGTTAAGCGTTAACCGTATTCAGTTCTTTTCCAGTCTTAAATCTTTTTTTGTAATAGCCTCGATATCAACAGTCGGTTTAAAGAGTTATCACAACACTCCATTTTCCTCCTAATAAACATCGCTAAGGAAGATGGAGTTTTATGGCAGGAATTTTTGAACCGACTGTATAAATCAAAATTCATGAATAAAACACGCTAAGGTCATCAGTATTAATTAATTCTTACCAAATTGCTTTTTCACTTTTAAAATTTTTTATCTCTTCACGAGACTTTCCAAATATGGTCACGTTTTACGAGTAATTTCAAGTCATAAATTTGATGTAAAAAAAATAAAGGTTATATTTTAATTAACTGCTTTATTTAGCTCATGCATTTAGGAGTTGTGAACTGTCATAGTTAACGGGAGATGATAAACTCAGATTGTTGATCTAAATTCAACATTTTTTATTCAAATGAGAAAACACAAAAAAATAAATAGTTCGGTATGAGGATATTTAAAGTCGTCAAACCAAATTGAAAATAATACATTTTGAACCGTCATAGATTTTAATAAAATTCACTATATTCTGCAGTATATTGTAAAGCGTGTTGAGATCACTGTCAAGCGACAACGCCTTTACGAATACTTAGCTGAACCCCATTTTATTCCCCCTCCCCTCTCTACAAATAATTAAATTCTTCCTCATTTCTTTAAAACGCACAATTTTAGTAATTAACCTTCGTACGTTACTCCACAGAGAAGAATTATAAATACCGTCAAAGTAATTTTTCCACAGGCAGTTCCTCTTAAAGCAACATTCTGAAATTTTTAAAACATTTCCTACTTTGACCTTGAATAAAGTTCAATCCCAAAACAAATGAATAATTCATTTCAAATCCAATTAATTTATGTAAAACAGGGTAGGGAGAGACCCTGGCAATGGATGAAAAAAAAACCTCCCTTTTGATCTTTATCAGCATTCATGCATACTCAATTACTCGGGTCATAAACAAGAAGTTGTGAGTGAAAGTTAAAGACTTTGTTTGTTCTGAAATCTGAAATTGAAATTGAAATTATTCATCGGATGGCACTGTCAAGACGGATAACCAACTCTTCTTTAGTTTATACGCCGAATCTTCTGTAGATACGTGTGTGTGTGTGTGTGTGTGTGTGTGTGTGTGTTTCAATTTCCTTCCCATGAATAAAAGTCTCCAAGCCCAATAATTTAATTGGTTAAACTATGGAACTCAAAAAAATTTCCCGTTAAGCAAAAATTAATTTAAGTATGAATTAAAAGATGACGGTATTACGAACTACTTTTAGAGATTGTATCCGTTTTCGTTCATCCTTACCTATCATTAAGAACGTGCGCTGATACTCCCGGGGGCGGGAGGGACAACTGGAAGGGCGTGTTAAAATAGTGCTGTTGCTCCTGGGACCGGTGGACCACGCTGCCGTTGCGCACCACCAGGAACCCCGAGTCACCGATGTTAGCGGAGGAAAGTCTCCCGAAAGATCCGTGCAGTATCACTACACACGCGGTGCTGCTCCCTGAAATGATCGTGAAAAAAAGGCTCAAAGGAATGCCACTCTTCTCTTTTAAGCGTGGTTAATGTCTTCCTCATACCCGAGAGTCACTATAAATGGACACGAAGAGTGCCCGCATCAGAAACGGAGGAAAAGCTTCACTTACTGAAATATGGCTTGTGGGTATCCATTTTTCATTTAAAATCTACCCAACTGCGTATATTTGAAAAAATAATATTATTAATATAAGACCGTAATAATAATAATAATAATTCAATTTCAGGGTGAAAAAAAAAGTCTACAGAAAGAAAGGCATTTCAATTCAATTTACTTACAAATATTCGTATATACAAAATTTACAATGATGAACAAATCATATTTTCATTATTAAACGTAGATATTGTACGCAATTGTAAACTACCTTTAGCGAGCGTACACGTTTTACAGGCTGAAATCTACTAGTTAAATATAATTGCACATTTTTTGTTTTATAAAAGGGAGCTCACAGACTAGGTCACGGGGGTGGGGAACCCGCCTCCCGCGGGCATGTGTAATTAAATTAGTGTAATTTAATTACCCGTGGACAGTTTGATTATTTAAAGTCATACACTACTTACATCTTAATTATGTCCCAAACTATTTTTAAAGTTGCAATTTGCCCAATGGACGGTATTTTAGTTGAAATTTGCCCGTCACACAATAAAGGTTCCTCACCCCTGGACTTGGACATACTACATTTCAATACATGAACTTGGAAAAGAGTTATCACTGTAAAGGTTGTAACAACATTGTACCAATTCGTGTCTTTGTATATTCAGAAGCTTAATGAAAAGAATAATGAAACCAATATGATTATAAAGTAAAAAGTTAATAGGAAAAATAATTAGAAGGAAATGAGAATGTACGAAAAAGACATTTATCAATCATGAATGTATGATACTTGCACATACCGTAACTGAATTTCGGCCCTTTCTGCTGATAAAATATATGTATATAGGTCCGGTGCTAGTGTCTCCGAGCAACTGATACAATGAGCAAACCAATATATATATATATATATATATATATATATATATTATATATATATATATATATATATATATTATATATATATAGGGTGAACCAAATGTAGGTGGACAGTAAATGATAACGTTTATTTTGAGAATACATATTTAATTTTTTTGTATACTATAATACAAAATAAAATTTAAATAAATTTAGTTATAATATTTAATATAATATAACACAAACACCATAGCTATAATGAACACCATAGTTATAATATAATATAACACAAACCGTATTCAACCTACTGTCCACCTACTTTTGGTTCACCGTGTATATATATATATATATATATATATATATATATATATATATATATATATATATATAAGCAAAGTATTTTCTTTCGTGATTTTAGCTTTTGGGGAGTTTGTCGAACTTCGACGTGTTTTTCGGGTCGTGAATTGCGTAATCATGATTTTCGGGGTCGCACATGATAAAGGTAGGGAAATTTCTGCGCGTAAAGATGAAATGTCAGCGTCATATCCCGTGTATTAACCTTTGTACAGGGAACTGTTGCACACCCAGCCGACTCACTTCGGCTACCACCGTCCAAGCCAGCCGTGGCGTCAGGTCACGCGCCAGTGTTCCAGGGTGGCGGCCGACACAGATGGTAGGCCCAGCCTAATATATGGCACTTAATTAAATTTTCTCGAGTCGGACCCTCCTTCGCGAAATTCCTGGCTGCTCCTTCGCGTAAGAAGTCTAAACTGAACTCAATATCGGAGATGGTAAACAATGGAATGCCAGTGACTGTCCTTACTCCCGATAAACCAATGATACTCGTTGCTGTTGGCGAGATCGGTTAAGGATAGTAAAAATAGGCGCGGAGTCGAATTTCAACTTAAGGTTAGCTCAGGTTGCGTTAGATTTCCACCCCCCAAACGTCGGGGCTAGACCCGCCAATGACAGTAATAAAGAAGGGAGTGCCTTCAGTAGCTTTGAAATGTTGTTTTATAAAACTTAACTATTTTTAAAGTTGCAATTTGCACAATGGACAGTATTTTAGTATCTTTATAAAAGATGAGTGAGCATCGAGTGATTTTAATTCATTTGGTGGATTGTTCCACAATTCCACCGTTATATAACACTACGAATTCCAACTACATTGAAGAGTATAATTTCTCTTTGATATATGATATATTCACTCTCCGTAAACCTTTTTCGATGATCGTGACGTATTTAATTGTTCATTGTATTTTCAATTATTATTATTATAGACGGGGTGTACGAGTATAAGCCGTTTTGTAAGTGAACATTAAGGAGCACATCCGTATTTCAAATTTTAATATATTTAATAAATTTTAATATACGCAGTTGCTTAAAGATTTCTGATGTATGAGCATAATAATCCTTTTTATTTATTTTTCTAATAAGTCACTTTTGGTTGATGATTAAAGGGTTAATGATGTAATTACGTGCACTGCGACATGCAGTACTGTTGTACGCGAGATATGGATAGACTAGAGAAAAGTAAAGCGTTTTAAACGTATATGTGGGTAGGAAATGTAATTTTGCTAATATAAACGAGAATTTCGATTGTTCATGCATGATCTATATTTTCACTACATTGACGAAAAGACAGTTCGCCAACGAGCGCAAGCAACTCCAAAGATTTTCTAGTCAGTGCCACGCGATATCGTGTGCGAGTCGATAATAATAATAATAGTGAAGTCTAGTATTAATTTATCTTTTGTGATTACGAGAAAGCTTTTTTACTTTTATTTAAGGGTAATTTATTGGCTTTCTGCCACTATCGCGGTGTCTCCATTTACCATTTCATTAAGAGATGCGAAATCGTTGTTTGAGTATATCAAGGTGGTGTCATCAGCAGCATATTGGAAGTGTTTCTCGTTATGAAAGTTCCAAAAGTCATTTATTTACATAAAAAATAATAGGGGGCCCAAAATGCTTCCTCGTGGAACTTCAAGCGTAATTTTCAATTCGACGCTGATAATGTTATTTTATTTGGTGTACTGACTTCTGTCGCGCGGATATGATTTTTGAACCAATTTAATGCAATATCTCTTATGCCATAATGAGATAATTTATAATTATGTCGTGGGTGATTGTATCAAAGACTGAATAGGTCCGTAAGCAAGAGAACAGAAGAGGCTTTATTATTAAGGTTTTTATATAACGAGTCTAATACAACTGAAAATGCGTTGCTTGTTTTATAGACCTCCTTAAACCAAAATGATATTTAGATATGAAGTTATTTTTTTCGAAATATTTTTAGAATTGCGCGTATACAAGTTTTCAAATATCTTTCTTAAGGTACGTAAAATGAATATGGTCTTAATTTGAAGGTACTGATTTGCCTCAATCGGGAGTCCTGATTCGAATATTGGACATACTCGTGTCGTTTTTAATACGCTACGAAAAATTCCTTGAATGAGGGATGAATTGATAATAATTAAAACCCACTCTAATAGACAGAGTTTATTTCCACAACAGTTTCGATGCCCACTGGCATCGTCTTCGGGTTTTTCTGTATCCACCCGAAGAGGATGCCAGTGGGCATCGAAACTGTTGTGGAAATAAACTCTGTCTATTAGAGTGGGTTTTAATTATCATATTTTGACCTTCACGTAGAAAAAAAAAGAAAAGTTTTTTGCATTTATGAGGGATGAATTGAATAACATTGACAAAAGGAGAGAGAAGTATGTCTGAGAACTTAAACAAATTTTCCATTTATGCCGTTTGTCCCTTCGAAGACTTCCAAGCCGTAATTTATCGAGTCTAATTTGTGTTTAAGTTCTTCTATATTTTCGTTTATTTTTTTCTGACTTATTTTTAGGCGAGCTATTTCCGTGGTTTTATGGCTCTTATTTAATGCTAAGAAATAACCGAAGCGGTCAGAAATGACACCATCAAAAGTATATTGGCCATATGATTCAAAGTACCTTTACGCCACACGTGATTAATTATCAACAATGAGCGTTTTACGCGTGTATTTTCAAGTGTGTGTCGCATATTCTCTCGCGGAATTCTTACGTTACCATTCTGTTTTTCCATTCTACATAAATCGATTAACTTGAAATAAAAAGTAAATGATGTCTCACGCATAGTCCAAAGTTCCTACGTCTCGCCTCGAGTTAAAAACTTCGTAACTTCTCGTTTATTATGCCTTATTTTAAAACTTAAAGTTTCTCCTTTCGAGCAACTTACATTACACTTTGATATCTTTCTCACATTAACGAATAACAAGGTCACATTCCAGCGACAGAAGAATGTCAACGTACACAATGGCAACGACCATAGCGACACTAACAATAACGGACTCATCACTTCTAGAATATTTACTTTGGGGTACGTGAAGAGAAGAAGACTGCGCAAATAACGCGAAGGGCCTGAATACGTTTAAGGTTAAGAACAACATCGCCATACGCTTTATCGCGAGCAGAACAAAAAATTACGAGTGTGAAAGCAAAAAACATGCCTCAACTTGTCCATTTATACGTCTGAGAAGGAGTGGGGTTGGATGGGTTCGGTAAACATTTTCATCATGTATCTAATTATTAAAAATTTCAAGATCTTTCTGTTAAGTCGCAACTTCTAAACTCTTTACAATCGCTTCTTCGCTCTCGCACCGAGCTTATTGTAGGTTTCTTCTAGGGTTTGATCGGGACCTCGTCCTCGTTATTTACTGCTACGAGAGACATATCAAAGTATGGTGAAATATCATGTATACAACTTAAAATAAGAAACAAACCCTAAAACAAGACGTTGCAGTTGCTCTGAATCTAATACTGAAGAAGAAAATTAATGTGTGATGAATTTTGATTTCTCAAGTTTCGGTACCCGAATAACAATTGCGATTGTGACGATACTAACCACACGATGAACGACATTCGTACTTTAAAATGTAACTGTTTAACATTTCCTTCTCAAAGTAAGACGACACTGGCTTCATGGCAAATACAATTTAATAAAAGTTATTTACGATACACGCAACTTTTAACCAATGAACCGATTCCATAAAATAATAAATTCAGGTACATTTTTTCTTTTTTAATTTTAGCGCAATGAATGCGTGTCTCGAGAACAATGAAATCAATTCATGCTACAAACTAGGACCATTACTTCCTTAACGACATAAGTACAGTATATGCAAATTCTATTTCGGATAAAAAAAGAGAGAAAAAAAAGGTGAAGATGAGATCGAACGAAAAACGAAAAGGAATCTTTAATCACTCACCCAAAATGTGCGTCTTGTTCTGGAGAAGTTCTTGGTAGGCCGCGGCAATAATGGCCGCCGGATTGGATGGGTTGAAGGCACCAGCCGACACCAACCGCTCGCACGCCCTCATCAGACTGTAGGAAAACTCACCAGGGTCGATTCCCCACGCCCGCCACCCGCCCACACCATCTGCCACACCTGAAAGAGAGAGAGACCCACGATTAATCGACACGACAAATGTTTTGCCTCGGACCCTGTCCCCCCCAAACCGTTGATTTAGAGAGAATCCAAATCCGAATGAAGCGATTGAACGGAAATGGAAATATGAATGCTGAAACGGAAATGATAAACGAGAACAGGAAGAAAGAGCCAATTAAAACGCTTCACCTTAAACGCGACCTTTGGTCAAACAAAATCCGTCAGCGTTAAAACTAAAAATGTGCAAATATTAAACATACAAAAATACAACCTATACCCCCTATTTAAATAAATAAATAAATAAATAAATAAAAAACAACAACTAGACGAGCTCACTTCGCTTGGGCCAACCCTCTTTTGCCATGTAATGTTCCTCCCGCTTAATAACTAAAAAAAATTTTCATTATTTTCGCTGCAAGCAGCGAAAATGTAAGAATTTCCGTTTCTCTCGGGAAAACCCTCTATTGCCGTGTTTAATGTTTCCGCCGCTTAATAGTTAACTGATGTGGAATTTCCTCCAAATATAAACCTTACAAAATTTTTTAATTATTTTCGCTGCATGGAGAGAAAATGCAAGAATTTCCGTCCCCAATTTCTGTTGTCTTTAATGTAACTATCGCTGAATTGATAACTAATGTGCAGTTTTCTTCAAATATAAACCTTTTAAAATATTTTAATTATTTTTGCTGCAAGCAGCGAAAATGAAAAAGAATTTTCGTCCGCCCCCCAATCTCCACTCTTGAAATTCCTTACCCATGGTCAAAACTTGATGGCGTAAGCCAGTGGTTCCCAACCTTTTTTGCGCCATGACCCACCTCGACACCTCAAAAAATTTGATGCTCCCAATTAATATAAAAACAAATTTGCTGTTGAAAAGGTATTATTTAAAATTGACAATAATATGAGTACATTTAATATGAGTTACCGTACATTCAATATGAGTAAATAAACTTGAGGTTGAAGCTAACTAAATTATTGCCTTGAAATAAAATTTCTCAGTTGAAAAGTTATAATTTTAAATTTCAATAATATGAGTAGTTGAGTACATTCAATATGAGTTACATTAAATATGAGTCAAGAAACTTGAGATTGAAGCTAACTATATTATTTCCTTGAAATAAAACTTCAGTTGAAAAGTTGCAATTTTAAATTCACAAAAAAGTAATTTAATCAATAATATCACTTTAAATTCACAATATTAGGTACAAATACAGCAAATTCAAAGTTTGATAATCTCAAGTTAGTGAGATCCTTGAGCTTGATGTTTACTACAAATGGTTTTGATTTCAGGCACTAACTTAGTTAGCTTCAGTCTTAAGTCTCCTCGTTTTGTGATATCCAGGCTTTCTTTTTTTCTGTAGTAAGTCACTTACAGAACTAAAACCACATTCCACCAAATATGAAGATGGGAATGGTAACAGTAGCTCTCTCGCCAAATGAGTTGAATTATTATGTATAAATTTCATTTTATTATTATGTATAAATTTCATTTTATTGTAGCATTTTCAAATTGCCCCCCAAAATATTCAAATTGCCCCACGTTGGGAATCACTGGCGTAAGCCCTTTCGGGCATATTCCATAGAGCCCTACGACATAAAACGGATTCCTTCCCGCATTTATTAGTAATAGCAATTTTTTAAGATAATATTATTACCTTATGTTTATAGTAGAGTATTTTTACTTCTATCACTTTTGCTCCTACGGACAATATTTTCGGAGATGATGTACTGACCTTTGGTCAAAATGTTCGAATAAGCCCTTTAGGGCATACTCACTACAATACTAAAGGGGTAATAAAGGTTGAAAATTTCATGAAAATCTGACCAGTAGTTAAGCCAGAAAGCGTGACAGAAAAAAGGAATAATAATAATTTAAGAAATTTTTCAGTTTCATCACCATAGGATGAAAAACCAAGATTTTAGAATTACCAATAATTCTGCAAATACTATTAGCAATATAAATTTTGGAACAAATGTAGTTTACGTCCTCCTGACGCAAAAGGGGACACAAACTACACTAGGTCAAAGTTGGGGAACGTAAACTACACTTGCATCTTCAGGAGACATTTTTTAAATGAATCAATCAAATAAAACGTTAAAACTAACGAAAACATGATATTACGACTTAACCTGACCAATCGTCAATATATATATATATATATATAATATTATATATATATATATATATCAGTGGCGATTTCTTAATGAATGCAACGCATGCAATGCATGTGTTAAATATGTTCTCTTTTCAGATCTAAGTAAGGATTATAATTGACAAAAATAATTTTCAGAAACTAAAAATAGTCTAAGGCTTCAATCACGCATGTACTGGCTATTGGGCGTAAGCAAAATTATGTCTTATTTCATTAGACAATTAAGAACATTTTTCTGTACACAGATCGAAATACTTGTAGCTAACGCATTCACTAATTCAGTCTGGGTACAGAAAAATGTTCTTAATTGTCTAGTGAAATAAGACATGATTTTGTTTACACCGCCTTGCCTTGGGCAATTTTTTAAGGAGACTTCTCACTATCCATAAGATATTTTTTTTGAGCCTCATAGCTAAATTCAAAAGGCAATATGTTTTAAAATATGCTTAGAAAATTTACTTAATAGTTTTACTAAAAATAATTAAAAAGCTTTGTTCTGATTTTTTTTAATTAATGAAAATAATACGGCATGCATTCAGTTTTATAGGTGCATTCACCAAAAGTAACATCTGGCAATTCTGACAAGGCTTCTTTCCAGTACCACCGCCGCAAGCATCCACTTGTGTTCGGTGTTCCCTTTTGTGCTTTAATTATTTTGGATAATCAGTTAAATAAATTATAGCATTGTAGTGCCCATAATGACTGACGATGTGTTTAATCAATTGAAGACTAGAAGATTTTACTCACTCTTTTGATGAGAAAAAGCGCATATTGAATAATGGCAGACCGATTCCACATTTGAATTTAAACAAAGAAAATAAAGGCTTCACTAGGAAATTTAATCCTAAGCTGTATGATGATGTTCCCTGGTTATGTGGAAATATTTCAAATAACAAATTGTACTGTTGGTCGTGTTTCCTATTTTCAAGAGATAACTCTGTGTGGAATTCTGTTAGTCGTGGATACGACGATTTAAACAATTTACATACTGCAATTTCTCGCCATGAAAAATCTCTTGCTCACATAAATGCATTTGTTGATCTTAAAACATTTGGAAAGTCAGAAAGAATTGATTTAATACTCGACAAGCAGAAATCAGTTGCCATTTCCAGACATAACGAAGAAGTTAATAAGAATCGAGAAATTTTGAAACGTTTGATTAGGATAACATGTTTTTAGGTATGCAAGAATTAGCATTTCGCGGTCACAATGAAGAAGAAAACGCCGACAATAGGGGTAACTATATTGAATTGGTATTTTGTATGGGAGAATTCGATGAAAAGCTTCAAAACCATTTAAAAACTGCGACTGTTTTTAAGGGAACATCATCTGCTATTCAGAATGACATAATTCAATCTATTAGTGCAGTTATGTTAGAACAAATAAAACGTGAGCTTATCGACTGCATGTATGTGGCGATTTTATTAGATGAAACATCTGATGTCAGCTGTTTTTCTCAACTCTCTACTGTTGTTCGTTATGTTAATAAACATGGAGAGATTTGTGAACGATTTATAAAATTCAATGACGTCAGCAATGATAGAAGTGCAGGAGCGATTTCTGATTTATCTATAAGGCAACTAGGTGAACTGGGCTGTTTGAAAAAATTAGTTGCTCAAACCTACGACGGTGCTGCTGTTATGGGGAGCGATCTTAATGGAGTACAAACAAAGATTAGAGAAACTGTACCAGAGGCTATTTTTCTTCACTGCTACGCCCATAAACTTAACCTTGTTTTATCCCAAGCTGTCGCTGAAATTTCCGAATGTAATAATTTTTTTTCAGTATTAGGAAGTTTGTCATCATTTTTCAGCAGTTCAACTAAGCGAACTTCAATGCTTGACAAAGTTGTTGGAAAGCGTTTCCCTAAACTGGCTCCAACGCGGTGGAACTATTCATCTCGTCTAGTTGAAAGAGTTAAGGAAAATAAAGAAGATTTAATAGATCTTTTAAAAAGCATTCTTGAAAACCCAAAGAAATTTGATGAAAAAACAAAAAATAGTGCACGCGGATTGCTTGCTGGTATAGATACTTTCGATTTTAATTTTTATTAGAAGTATTTTCTTCAATTTTTCCTTTTACTGAATATCTATTTAATGTGCTGCAAACAAAATCTATGGATATTGTGTATAGCTCAATCACCGTTGAAAGCACTATGAAAAAAATCAAACAAATAAGGGATACAAAATTTGCAGATATGTGGGACTTGATAACAGAAAGATGTGGTGAACCTGTATGTAAAAGGAAACAGAGTCTTTCTCCACAAGAGAAGTATAGTCAACTATTTCATGAAATATTCGATAATATACTTCTTCAAATGAAAGAGCGTTTCAGTTCAATGGAAAAATTGGAATTCATTGAGCTTTTAGATTGCAAAAAATTTGAGTTCTATGATGTTACTTTCCCAGAGAGAGCTTTTGAATCTTTGAAAAGAAGCTACAATTCATTTTTTGAGTTTCCTCGTCTCCGTTCTGAATTGTGTTTTATATTCGCACAAATCTTTTGCCAAAAAGAATGTTGCTGAGCTCCTAAAATATCTACTGGAAAGCGAAATGCACAAAGGTCTTAAGGAAATATATAAATTGACGAATTTGATTCTAACTATACCAATATCGACAGCAAGTGTTGAGCGATCATTTTCTGCGCTTAAAAGAATTAAAAGTTATTTACGGAGTTCCCAAAGTGAAGAAAGGCTATCTAATCTTGCCTTAATTTCAATTGAAAAAAATTTCCTCAAGAAGCTTATGGAGAATCGAGAGTACTTTTACAATTTGGTCATCGAAGAATTTTGCAGGAAAACTAGGAGAGCAGAATTTCAATTCAAATAATGCTTCACAATTATTTAAGGTAAATTTTAAATTTGTATCTTTTTCTTTAGATCAATTCGGTAACTACTATATATAAATATGTCTAATTTTTTGTTCGCATATTTAAGCCTAACAATAAATGAACTTTCCTTCAAAGAGGTCCCCAAAAGTTTGTAAAACACCTTTAACTTGCTAAGTTCTATGTAAACAATATGCAAAGTTTGGGCAAGAGGGTTAGGCGGATGTTTTTCTTCCATTCCATAACATTGCATGCCTGAACAAAAATGTCACGAGTCGCCACTGATATATATATATATATATATATATATATATATATATATATATATATATATATATTGACGATTGGTTAGATTAAGTCGTAATAATTTCGTTAGTTTTATTTGATTAGGTATACGCAGACAAAGTTGGAGAACATAAACTACACTAGGATAATGTAGGTGAACGTAAACTACACGAGGCACCACAGGGGAACGTAAACTACACTTACTCCGAAATTTTTAACGATGATATTATCAGGTCATCCCATAAGTAATGTCGTTTTTTAGATCGGAATTTGAAAGACAAAAAAAACTCAACTGAAACTTTTTAATCTAGTATATATTTTCCATCGGAATCAATGACACTCTGCCAACGTCCTACAAGCTTTTCAATGCCATGTTTATAAAATTCAGGCGGTTTTGAGGCAAAAAATGTACAAAGACTGGTGTGCAGGTCATCTAAAGAAGTATACTGTTTCTCGTCAAGATAGTTTTGCAGACTCCTGAAGAGATGATAATCTGAAGGCGCAAAGGTCTGGAAAATATGGAGGATGTGGAAGTTTTTCCCACCCAAGCTCCTCAATTTTTGCGGAAGTGATCCGAGCGGTATGAGGACGTGCGTTGTCGTGGTGGAACACGATTCCTTTCCGATTAACCAAAGAAGGTCTCTTTTCTTTTAGTGCAGTGTTCAATCGATCCAGTTGTTGACAGTAGACTTGAGCGGTGATTGTTTGGTTGTGTGGTAAGGTTTCAAAGTGTATTACACCATCTTTATCCCACCAAACACTAAGCAACACCTTCCGAGGGTGAAGATTTGGTTTTGGCTGTGGTGTCGCTGGTTCTCCGGCACAAACCCACTGTCGACGGCGCTTAACATTCTGGTACAGTATCCACTTTTCATCACCAGTCACTAAACGGTGCAAAAACGGACCTTGGAGTTCACAGGAATGAAGAGCTGTGCTAATGTTTACCCGCACCCTCAGATTGTCGACCGACAATTCATGTCGCACCCATTTTCCTAACTTAGGCACTTTCCCGAGCTGTTGCAAATGTCGATGGATGGTGGACGGGGATGAATTGAGTTTCTGGGCCAATTCTTCGACAGTTGTTGAACGGTCTTCTTCAAGTGCGGCTAACAGCAGGTCATCATCAAACTCAGCAGGGCGTCCAGAGCGTGCTGCATCTGTCAAACAGCAGTCACCATTCCTAAACTTTTGAAACCATCTTTGACACTTCCTCACATGCAGAATATTGCCATAAACGTCCTGAATGTTTCGCGTTGCTTCAGTAGCACTATTCCCATTTTTGAACTCGTAAAGCATTATATGCCTGATATGAGGCCATGTTTATGAGGGGTTCACATAAAGCAAAATACGTCTTCACTGGTCAAGGTCTGTAAAGTATGTAGCGAAACACGATAGATCTCCTCTTAGATATAACCTTCGGCTAATTTATGCTTAAACCGAGTAGGACTAAATGCAAAAAACCACTTTTTTTCTACGTGAAGGTCAAAATATGAAAATAAAAACCCACTCTAATAGACAGAGTTTATTTCCACAACAGTTTCGACGCCCACTGGCATCCTCCTCGGGTGGATACAGAAACACGAATGAACCAAAACAAGAGGGAAAAACAGCCCAGGGACCGACCGTTAAGAAATTCGCACCTAGGTTAGATCCCATTCTCCCGACACCGGAAGGGCATTTTCATTAAGTACATTCGCACAAATTTAAAACTATCTTCCTGTTCTAAACATACAGATTCTATTATTTTTTAATTTTTTTTACATAATTATTACATTTATTATTAAATTTATTACATTTAATATTGCATAATTATTTATTACAGAAATTATAAATTTATTATTACATTGTTGTTTATTATACAGAACTTATAAACCGAAAAACGAATGAAAAAGGCGATTACGAAACAATCCAGACCATTGAGAAATTCGCACCTAGGTTAGATACCGTTCTCCGGACACCGGAAGGGCATTTTTATTACAGGGTCCGCTTATAAGTACATTTCCACAAATTAAAACTATCTTCTTGGTCTATACATACAGATTCTAATATTTTGACATAATTACTGCATTTATTATTGCATTTACATTTTTTAATATTTATTATTATTACCTTTACCCTAATTATTAAATTTATAATATTACCTTTATTATTACATCTGTTGCATTTATATTTATTTCCACATTTATTACTTCCATTATTACATTTACTAAAAGCGAGTAAGGAAACAATCCAGAGACCTTTAAGAAATTCACACTTAGGTTCGAACACGTTCCCACGACTCCGTAAGGGATATTTTGACCAAGAATCTCATTAAAGGGTCTAACTTATAAGTACCTTCGCACAAATTAAAATTATCTACTTTTTCTATACACACAGATTCTATTATTTTTCTTTTGACATAATTATTACATTTATAAGGTGCGAATTTCTTAACGGTCGGTCCCTGGACTGTTTTTCCCCTCTTGTTTTGGTTCATTCGTGTTTCTGTATCCAACCGAGGAGGATGCCAGTGGGCGTCGAAACTGTTGTGGAAATAAACTCTGTCTATTAGAGTGGGTTTTTATTTTCATACGAGTAGGACTAGTTTAAACTTAATCTATCGTAAAAAACGACATTACTTATGGGATGACCTTATATATATATATATATATATATATATATATATATATATATATATGAGAGTTACAAGGAGTTACAAGGAAAAGAAGTACCTCAAAAGGCCTTGCGGCCCATACCGAGGAGATACCAATGGCAACGGGTGCCACGGAAAATTTTCTACACCCTCAAATAGTGTGCAAGATATGGTCTAACCTTTTCTTGAACTGATCCACAGAGGAACTGTTCACAACTTCTGAAGGTAACCTGTTCCACGTGTCACAGATCTTATACGTAAAGTAATTCCCACACACACTAGTCCTAAACCGTTTCAAATCCAACTTCCAACCATTGTTGCGAGTTGGGTTATCATTTAAACTAAACATGCTTCTAAAATCGACATCGTTGAACCCGCGTAAGAGCTTGAAAACCTCGATCAGTTGACCGCGCAGCCTCCGAGTTTCCAGCGAAAACAAGTTCAGGGCGCGTAACCGTCGATTGTAGCCCATATGCCTAACGGAAGGGATTAACTTTGTGGCCCTCGCCAGCACTCGCTCCAGCCTCTCAATATCTTTCCTGGGGGTGGGCGACCAGAACTGCACAGCATACTCCAGGTGCGGCCGAACCAGGGAATTGTACAGACAGCACAATCTCCTTGTTCCGAAACTGAAATTGCCTCCTGATATAACCCAACAGCTTCTGGGCTTTCTTTTCCACCTCTACGCACTGTTTCGTAAACTTAAGGTCGCTGCTAATTAGCACACCCAAGTCCTTTTCCAAATCAGTCGCCTCGATATTACTCCCCAACATCGAGTAGTCCGACTTGGGATTGGCGTAGCCAATGTGCATCACCTTGCATTTACCCAAGTTAAACGGCATTTGCCATTTTTCGGACCACTCTCCTATCCTACCTAGGTCCGCACGCAGTTGCTCGATCGCCTCCGGCGTCCCAACATTGGCCCCAAGCTTGGTGTCATCAGCGAATTTGGCGATCCGACTGACGATGCCACTGTCGATATCATTTATGTAAATGATAAACGACAGTGGCCCCAAAACGGAACCCTGAGGAATCCCGCTAGTGACCGAGGCCCAACCCTAACTAGCCCCTTTAATTACAACCCTCTGCCGCCTATTCTTCAGCCAGTTTTCAATCCACCTACCTACTTCCCCACCGATACCCAGCGCGCGCACTTTCGCCATTAGCCGGCGGTGAGGTACCTTATCAAAGGCTTTCTCAAAGTCAAGATAAAGTATGTCAATCGCCCTACTCTTATCATACTCACTCAACATGACGTGGAAAAACTCGAGCAAGTTGGTGAGACACGACCTATGCCGTCTAAACCCGTGAGAGAGAGAGAGAGAGAGAGAGAGAGAGAGAGAGTTACAAGGAAAAGAAGTACCTCAAAAGGTCTTGCAGCCCATACCGAGGAGAGAGAGAGAGAGAGAGAGAGAGAGAGAGAGAGAGAGAGAGAGAGAGAGAGAGAGAGAGAGAGAGAGAGAGAGAGAGAGATAAATAAATCTCCCCTTGAAAATTTTTTTTTTTAAAACTGTATTTGAAGAAAATGTGCCAGACTTTTAACAGGTAACAATTATTGACTGCTATGCATTATTAACTCTCGAAAAATCTTGCAAAATTATTTATCTGGGCTTTATTTAACAGACGATCTAAGCCAAAAAAATAAGAATTGCTTTTCTGATTTCTTTATAAGTAATTGATTCGAAGGCAAATTACTTTTCAACATTACCTACTATACTTTGACACGAGTTCAGCAACCATAATTATGTTTCAGCTTAAATGAAAGTTGTACAGTTCCCGCAGATTTGTAAAATATTTTTGTTGAATAAAATGGAAGGGCATCATTGTTATTCCCTAGCGACGCTGCTCTGTTGTCATGGAAACGGAGAATTTATTTGGTACACAAAAATACTTTCTATGGCAATATTAATATCATATGAAAACATGAAAACACGCAAGTGGTCACTGCCATTATTCGCTTTTCTCTTTAATTTCCCGATTCTGTCGCAACTTTTCACTGGAAAAGTAATTAACGTCTAGGGAGAAATTAAGGATCTTTTCCGTTCTACCCCAGCAACAATTTCTAGTGTAGTTTTACTTGCTGAATTCAATAATATATATTTTATTTTGGAGAAAGTATTCGTGCTTTAATTAGTTATGGTTATAATTATTAATTTTTTTCTCTTTTGTAGATATTGTTATGGATGATAAATGGAATTTCATAAACATAGTTAAGGAAATAACGTTCTACCCCAGCCTTCTTTAGTTAACCTTATAAGGCTAACTAACGAAAATATCACGACCTAACCTAACCAATCGCCAAGGGCGTACAGTTGATTTAGCTAAACAAAGGAACGAGAGACATTGGGGAACATCTAGAAATATGATAGATTTTTATTTATGTGAATTTCTGTGGACGAGAAGACAAAAAGGAAAGGACATTTTTATTGAAATCTTAAATGCAATATCTGCTATTAAATAAAATAAACGGACTATAACTCTTTTGTTATTAATTTCTCCAAAATAAGATATATATTATTGAATTCAGCGAGTAAAACTACAGTAGAAAATAATATATAATTTCATTTTTTGTTGCTGGGGTAGAACGGAAAAGAGCCGAAATGAAGCACTTTTTTTTATATATACTGTATAAGTGAAATTGAAATATCGAACAGAATTTTATGAAGTTTGCCAGACAAATAAAACGGGGGTTCTTTAAACTACGATATAAATTTCAAAACTGTCGTGGCCAGCCTAACAAATTTTAGACAGATATTCTTTTGATTAATGTGAGTGGGGAATTATAAAGGCCGAATTTAAAATATATATTATTTAATAGCGTTTTTAATTATCTTCAATTTGATATATAATAAAGTTTGCCTCGGCGAGACAATTTTATTTTAAATTATCACTTGAGAAACGGTTAACTTTTCGTTCCTGCAAACTTTGTTCTTCAATTATAATGGAACAATACCTATTGGAGTTTTAGAAAGGAAATTTCAACCATATATAGACGAATTTATACTCTTAAAAAATTGTATGAAACGAAGTTCTAGGCTGAATATTTCGTATTTTATACAAATTTAAAGTTTCTCTACGATTAAACCTTTAACCCTAAAAGGACGACGCTACATATTGGTAACCTTTCAAATATACGCATTCATAATAATTTAACCCTACAAACAATTCCGGCGTTAAAGGGTTAAACATTAAAAATTATAACTTTTTAATATTTTTCTGTTATTTCCAACTTTCAGGGGATGCTAATGGTATATAAATGTCAACTGTAACTTTTATAGTTAATATGTTACTGTTTGAACATGAAGCAATTTCCAAAAATTTGTTCATCAGCCTATCCCACGAACTTTATTGTGTTGGTGTTAATCATTGAAGCCTCAAATAAAATCTGTGAAAGATAGGAATTTGAAATTTTTACAAATCGTCGAGTAGGAAATTCTCTACATAACAGGATAAATAAAACTTGCAATTTAAAGAATATAATATTTTATGACCACTTCTCTCTTGAAATTATTCTTTTGGAAATTTCATCATTTTTATAATAATATTTCAAATTTAAAATACAGGGTGTTTATAAAGTCCATAGCTATTTCAGTGAAAACGTAGCAAAAAGGGTAAAATTCAATAACAATATAATAGAGGGCATACATTTAATGAATACTTAAGCGTATGATTCTACATGAGCACCATCAGTATCTCTACAGAGTTCGAATCTGTCAGCAGCATTGCGAAACACATTTTGGAGCATGACAGGGGTTATTTTTGTAACTGCTGTTACGATACGAGCACGTAAATCCCTCGTTTGATAGACGTTTGATTTGATAAAGCCCCATACAAAAAAAACGAAGGGCGTTAGGTAGGGTGGCCATTTCCAAAAAGGAGGACACTGCGTATATGGCCGTACGTTAATATATATATATATATATATATTTATATATATATATATATATATATATATATATATATATAATATATATATATATATATATATATACAGGGTGTCCGAGAATTATCTGTACAATTTTTGGCTGTTATTAAAAGTCAACCATGAAGTGTAGAAATTCCAGTGTTGTCCCATTTTACAGAGAATCTCTAAGTTTTTTCTGATACCAAGTTTTGACAAGTTTTTTAGAAATTCCAGTGTGTCCGAACATTATCTGTACAATTTCATCTTTTAATAAAATTCTTGATAACACGTAAAATTCTTAAACAAGATTATTTAGAATCTGTATTTTCAAAAGTTTCTTTTATTAAAGTAACGTTGTTACAAACATTCGATATGTGCACCATTAGTGATTCGCAAAACATCCAATCGATATTCCAAATGTTGCCATGTACGCTGCAGCATATCCACATCAATTCGCTCAATAGCAGCTGTGATTCTTGCTTTTAAATCATCAATGTCTGTCACCCGCGTACATTTCTAAAAAACTTGTCAAAACGTGGTATCAGAAAAAACTTAATGAGATTCTCTGTAAAATGGGACAACACTGGAATTTCTACACTTCATGGTTGACTTTTAATAACAGCCAAAAATTTTACAGATAATTCTCGGACACCCTGTATATATATAACTGAAAGAAATGAATATTCATTTTTACTCCTTGGGCAGACTGACTGTCCGACTCGTAGTCATGAAATTGAAAACAAATGCGGCTTATCAGCAGTGTTGCCAACTACATATAATAAAAATACGTTAACGGTTATTATGGCCTTCAGTACCCGCTATTTTAAGTGTACCTGAGATAATTTATATAATTCTTTTTAGCCAGACCCCAAAAAGGACGACAAATTAACGTCCGGCTCAATGTGGCTCCGAATGGAGGACAGAGTGCTCAAAAGGCGGACTGTCCGGCCACCCTAGCGTTAGGTCAGGAGATCGAGCCGCCCAGAGCCTGTTGCCTCCACGTCCGATCCACCGATTTGGAAATCGTTCATTTAGGTACTCCCGAACAATGTTTGCGTAATGACAAGGTGTCCCATCTTGTTGAAAGAGGACGGTGTTTAAAATGCCATCTGAATGAAGCTGAGACATTTACGTGCTCGTATCGTAACAGCAGTTACAAAAAGAACCCCTGTCATGCTCCAAAATGTGTTCCGCAATGCTGCTGACAGATTCGAACTCTGTAGAGATACTGATGGTGCTCATGTAGAATCATATGCTTAATTAAGTACTCATTAAATGTATGCCTTCTATTATATTGTTATTGAATTTTACCCTTTTTGCTACGTTTTCACTGAAATAGGGACTTTATAAACACCCTGTAGTGCATCTGATAACTTTCGAAGAGCTTTATACTCGTATATATAAAGGTGAAGTGACTTTTTTAACGAACTGTCTATGAAAATTTTTGGAATTTGTGGTTTTTCATAGGTGCTTATTTAAATTTAAATAACTCAATAACTATAATACGTACACTAAAGGTCAAAAGTTTAAGTACACCTATTAATTTCCAATGTTTTGCTGCTTACTTCATGACAAACTTCAATTGTAAATTTAACAGGTACTAGAGATGAATTTGCTTACCTGGCTTTCATATTGTATGCTTCAGTGCATCTACCCTATGCAGTGTGTTGTAACACAGAAGCTTCTTCAAAAATGTGTTAATTTACGTCTAGCAACTCTAGCATGCAACCTAAAATTAATGCCATTAGCTCTGCACAAAGGCCCCAAAACAGTTTAAAAGTCTTTAGTGGGGTAGTGTGTTTCTTCAGGAGTGTTATTAACATGCGCTGCGGGTCTTTACATATAAAATCCTTGCAGAGGAGCTAACTGTGCAGTTTAAAGTATATTTCTGCGTTTCAAAAAGCAAAAATGGGTGCCAAAGCTCAGTTAACAACAGAAAAAAGACAGTCAATTGTAACTTTGAGAAATGAGGGCCAATCACTGAGGCAAATTGAAAAAAAATTAAAAGTTTCTGTGAATGCGGTTGCTTGTGCCATTAGACGGTATGAAGAATCTGGTCAAAATACGGACAGAAAAAAGTCAGGGCGACCAAGAACCACAACAGACTCAAAGGACAAGTATATCCGAGCCACCAGTCTGCGCAACAGACGCCTCGCTTCACAGCACCTGAAATCAAAGCCCAGTTGAACTCCAGAAGTATAACTGTTTCAACATCAACTGTTCAGAGAAGACTAAGAGAGGCAGGATTAAAAGAACGAACTGCAGCAAAGAAACTAATGATGAGACTCCAGAACAAAAAGAAAAGGCTAGCCTGGGCTAAAAAACACCAAAAATGGACTGTTGAGCAGTGGGAATTTGTCCTTTGGACTGACGAATCAAAGTTCGAAGTTTTTGGATCCAAACGCAGAGTATTTGTGCGGCGCAGAGCGGGTGAAAGAATGACACAGCAGTGTGTTGTGCCAACAGTGAAGCACGGTGGAGAAAGTGTAATGGTCTGGGGATGTTTTGCAGCGGAGCAAGTTGGAGACCTCCACAAAGTCACTGGAATACTGAACCAACGTGGCTATCATAGCATTCTACAGCGCCATGCCATCCCATCTGGACTGCGACTAGTTGGCCAACAGTTCAGAATGCAGCAAGACAAGGATCCTAAACACACTCCCAAGCTGTGTCAAAATTACCTGAAGCAGAAAGAACGGCAACGTCAGCTCACAGTTATGGAATGGCCAGCACAGTCCCCGGATCTGAACCCCATCGAGCTAGTGTGGGATGAACTGGATCAACGAGTGAAAGCCAAGCAGCCATCCAGTGCTCAGAAGCTCTGGAAACTCTTACAAGAGTGCTGGCAGCAGCTTTCACCAGGCTATCTTCTTTCTCTTGTTGATCGCATGCCTCGAATTTGTTCTGCTGTAATTGCTGCTAGAGGAGGCTATTTTGATGAATCTAAAATTTAGACTTTGCTTTTGGTAAATTGTCCTGATTTGTTGTTAAGTTCCCATGTTTGTACTTATGAATTTATGTCTTGATAACTTAGTTAATAAATAAAAAACTTTAAACAAAATTTGAGATTTATGAATACTTCAGGGTGTACTTAAACTTTTGACTGGTAGTGTACGTCCACGAAATAAGTATTTTTCAAAAGAGGAATAATTTTACTATTATTTTTGTTCCGTGTTTTTTTACTGAGTTTCATATTTAGAGTGTGAATTAATTTTTTTTACATTCCATAGTACTTCACGAAAACGTATAATTGAATCTGACGAGTTTATAAATGAATATTTTTAATTTTAAACACGACAGTATTATAGGGATCTCTATGACCTTTCGAATGATACCCTATTTGTCTATATAGTTATAAAAGGTATTTCTGTACATCCAATAATTAGAGAAAATATAGAAAAGGTGGGGTGACCTTCAAACAGAAATGCGTCATAAACCGCGCATAGGCAAGATATACCAAATTACTTTTAAAAAAGTAGAGGAGCATACGAAAAATTTGTTCTGAAAACTGAGATTTTTTGTTGTACGGTCTTTGGTGACGTTTTTCGCACTTTGATGGGGTGCCTTGAGTAGGTATATGAAGGAATTTTGCCAAAATGATAATGAATAAAAAGAACATTCCTCTCTATACAGGGTGTACATAAAGTCAGGAACTATTTTTGTGAAGCACTTGGAAATTATATGGAATTCAATCATAAAATGATAAAGTGGTAACATTTATTAAATAATTAAGAGTAGGATTCGACGTGACGCCCATCAGTATCCCTGCACAGCTCAAATCGTTCCGCAGCATTTCTAAACACATTCTGGAGCATTTGCGGGGTTATGTTATCTGCAGCAGTTCGTATACGTGTACGTAAGTTTTCAAGACTTGTAATCTTCGTCTGATAGACGTGCGATTTGATAAGGCCCCATGCAAAGAAATCTAAAGGGGTTAAATCTGGTGATCTCGCTGGCCAAGGTCTGTTGCTTCCGCGTCCGATCCAGCGATTTGGAAAACGTCCATTTAGATAATCCTGAACAATTTTGGCATAGTGACAAGGAGCACCATCCTGTTGATAGACGACGGGGATAGGATTGTTAGTACCGTCGTCTATCAACATGATGGTGCTCCTTGTCACTATGCCAAAATTGTTCAGGATTATCTAAATGGACGTTTTCCAAATCGCTGGATCGGACGCGGAAGCAACAGACCTTGGCCAGCGAGATCACCAGATTTAACCCCTTTAGATTTCTTTGCATGGGGCTTTATCGAGTCGCACGTCTATCAGACGAAGATTACGAGTCTTGAAAACTTACGTACACGTATACGAACTGCTGCAGATAACATAACCCCGCAAATGCTCCAGAATGTGTTTAGAAATGCTGCGGAACGATTTGAGCTGTGCAGGGATACTGATGGGCGTCACGTCGAATCCTACTCTTAATTATTTAATAAATGTTACCACTTTATCATTGAATTCCATATACTTTCCAAGTGCTTCACAAAAATAGATCCTGACTTTATGTACACCCTGTATATTCGTACCAAATTTCACCTTGATAATTTAAAATCGTGAATTTTCAACCTATCATTAATACTGATAATATTATCAATATTAGCAACTTTTAAAGATATTATTATTTACTTATGTTTATAGAAGTATATTTTGACTCCTATCACTTTTGCTCTTACGGACAAGATTTTTTGAGATGATGTACTGAGCTATGGTCAAAATTTGTTCGAATAAGCCTATTAGGGCATTCTATAGGGGTAATAAATGTTGAAAATTTCATGGAAATCTGACCAGTGGTTAAGTCAGAAAGCGTGACAGAAAAACGGATAATAAAAATAACTCCAACGATCACTATAAAAATTTCCTATGGAAATTCTTAATTAAAACAAACGAAGTTTAACGAAAGAAAGTTCAGCTGGGAAGGGAATTCCTTTCGGGAAACAAAGAGCCTACAGCACCACGAGGAGGTCGAAGGGTCGCGGAGAAAAACTTGATCCGCGGCCGGAAAAGAGGAGGGAGAAACATGGATTTATCCACTTTTAAGAGAAGATAAAACAGTGAAAATTAAGTACCTCTCAAATTACTGTACACAACACCTGAAAAAGCATTATTATATATACACATATATATATATATATATATACCGTATATACCCGAGTATAGGTCGACCCTTGATTTTTGGCCAAGAAATCATTAATTTATCATATGCCTCGTGTATAGGTCGACCCCAGTTGTTGAGGGCAGTGGAACAACAAATTATGGTAATAAAGCACCATATTACCATATGTCTTTTGTTTCAAATTTAATGAAAAAAACTGATGTATCTTTCTATAAATAAACTTTTAAAAATGTATTCATTTTATGTTTTATATCATCCTGTGCTACCATTCTCTAATTTTAATAATTGGTACATATTTTATGTTTTCATTGTTTACTGGTACTAAACGGTAAATATTTTTCATGTCTGAAGTTAACAGTAGCTCCTAGCCCTCCCCATCGTGCACAGATTTCAACCCCACGAAAATGTTACCCTTATATAAGTCTACTCCCTAATTTTTGCTTAAGAATCTAAGTGACCACACACCGATGTTAGATATTTTTTCGCTTCATGGTCGTTCTCAAACCACAAAGCGTTGTGGACGATTCGGATATGACCACAACGCGTTGTGGATGATTTGAAAATTATTGAATGCCCGGTTAGGTTAATTGAATGCCCGGTTAGGTCAACTGTACGCCCTTGACGATTGGTTAGGTTAAGTCGTGATATTTTCGTTAAAACTAACGAAAATATCACGGCTTAACCTAACCAATCGTCAAGGGCGTAAATTAACCTAACCGGGCACTCAGTTGACCTAACCAGTTGGTTAATTTTTACATTTACGTCTCATTCTAAAGTTGCTTAAAATTAATCGAAACCTACGGGAAAATTATTGATAATCATTTTTTAAAGGACTATCTTTTCTCTAGCATATCTGCTTAACTTTGCTTTGCTTTTTAATCGGTGAATACGTCGATAAATATACGTCGTGTTTATATCATTTCAATATACGTCGTGTTTATATCATTTCAATATACGTCGTGTTTAAATAGAGTTTGATGAAGGACATCGGTGTGCGGTCATTTCAAATCGTCCACAACGCGTTGTGGTCATATCCGAATCGTCCACAACGCGAAAAAATATCTAACATCGGTGTGTGGTCACTTAGGTGCATCCACAACGAGTTGTGGAGGTTTTCTTCGCTCACTGAGCGATTTCGATGTTTGGGCGTAAAATACATACATATATATTAGTGGTGGACCAGATATCCGCATCATTTTTAAAATCCGCATCCGCACTTCTGACTGCGGATGTTATGCGGATATTACCTCTAATAAATTATTCAATTTACAATTAAATTAGCTTATAAGGCCCAGTCATGCACATTTCATGTAAAGTATTAATTATTAATGAACAAACAAATATATAAACCTCAAAATATAAATAGCTGGTAACACAGAAAATTGAATGAAACTTGTTTCATTCAATTTTCTGTGGCTGAAACTCTTGAGAAAGTTATTATTTTTATCATAATGAAAACATTAATATTAATTTTAATTTTTATGCATTGCCTGCCATAAGAATTACGACTTCTGATTGATCGAGGTCCTTGGTGTAGTGGATAGCATATCTGACCGGCAAAATCGGATGATCCCGGGTTCGATTCCCGAGAGGTACCTCATTTTTCATTTGTTCGTTCTCCCTCCTCATCTTGTGCGGAACGCTCTGCTACACAAGCGTCGTTCTTTACATTAATTATACTGTGTGTTGTTTGCAGTTAAAATGTATATATGTACGGCATGCGAAGGTGCCCCCTCAGGGCATTGGTTTCTGCTCGTATGTAGGAGAATTACGACTTCTGATTGATCGAGGTCCTTGGTGTAGTGGATAGCATGTCTGACCGGCAATCGGATGATCCCGGGTTCGATTCCCGGGAGGTACCTCATTTTTCATTTGTTCGTTCTCCCTCCTCATCTTGTGCGGAACGCTCTTACACACAAGCGTCGTTCTTTACATTAATTATAGTGTGTTGTTTGCAGTTTTATATATATATATATATATATATATATATATATATATATATATATATATATATATATATGGCTATTGTACTAGAGAAACTTTGGCTACTTTCATTAAATGATTATTTATTAACATCTAATCGGTTTGGTTTTTAAAAGATCGCACTGAACTGATTTGTGTACCTATGTATTGAAGTAATTCTTGGCTATAAGTAAAGCATATGATACGAGTGAACGACAATATTTTATTTAAAAACTAGAGGGCAGGAAAGTTCCTATGTACAAATTAAATATATTGAAATTTTGGTATATCCATGAATCTTACCCTGCAGAGTGAGGCAAAGCTCCTCGCTCTCTCCTATGCTGTTTAATGCGTATATTGATGGTTTAATTGCTTCGCTTAATGAGGTAAAAGTTGGATGTTGCGTAGATAATGCGAGGATAAATAACTTAGTTTGTGCCGATGATACGGTGTTAATAAGTCCTTCCGTTAAAGGTCTGGATTGTGTTCTAAAAATCTGCGAATTATATCCTTTTTTATTGTTACAAAAACTAAGGTTAAGCAATTCCATCCCAAAAGCCGTAATCAGTCAGATATTAGTTTCAAAATGTGAGTAGACAGGTCAACTTATCACCAGCTCCTCGAGTGATGACTCGGATATAAAACAATATCGAAGCCTCTGTTCTTAAACAAACATGACTGTGACTGGGTGAATTTTAAAAAAGGTTCTCGCAGAGCCCTAAATTTGTTTTGCTCTATAACAAATCTTTCACTCCTATGTAAGTTACCCCGAAGATGCTCAGCTTCGCAAATGTTTGCTAACCAAAGTGCTTTGAGAATCCGGAGGCAACAAGACACGCTGAATACAGTCTAATGCAAAGAATGAAAACGTTTGTCTGTAGTTCCACTTAATTTCGACAACGTTTGTCCGTAGTTCCACTTAATTTCGACATTGCTATTTTTCATTACTTGTATTTCTATTCTTAGTACTTTTATTCTAATTTTATTCATTTATTTATTTTCAGTTTGCATTATTGCTATGTTAAATGGACCGACCATTGGTTTGCCAATAAACTTTTTCACATATATACAGTATATATATATATATATATATATATATATATTATATATATATATATATATATATATATTTCAACTGCAAAGAACACGCAGTATAATTAACGTAAAGAAAGACGCTTGTATAGGAGAACATTCCGCGCAAGATGAGGAGGGAGAACGAACAAATGAAAAAATGAGGTAACCACCCGGGAATCGAACCCGGGATCTTCCGATTGCCGGTCAGATATGATAACCACTACACCAAGTACACCATGGTCCTCACTCGATCAGAAGTCTTAATTCTCCTACATACGCGCAGAAACCAATCCCCCGAGGGGGGCACCTCCCGCATGCCGCAACTATATATACATTTCAACTGCAAAGAACACGCAGTATAATTAACGTAAAGAACGACGCTTGTATAGGAGAACATTCCGCGCAAGATGAGGAGGGAGAACGAACAAATGAAAAAATGAGGTAACCACCCGGGAATCGAACCCGGGATCTTCCGATTGCCGGTCAGATATGATAACCACTACACCATGGTCCTCACTCGATCAGAAGTCGTAATTCTCCTACATACGCGCAGAAACCAATGCCCCGAGGGGGGGCACCTCCCGCATGCCGCAACTATATATACATTTCAACTGCAAAGAACAAGCAGTATAATTAACGTAAAGAACGACGCTTGTATAGGAGAACATTCCCCCTCGGGGCATTGGTTTCTGCACGTATGTAGGAGAATTACGACTTCTGATCGAGTGAGGACCATGGTGTACTTGGTGTAGTGGTTATCATATCTGACCGGCAATCGGAAGATCCCGGGTTCGATTCCCGGGTGGTTACCTCATTTTTTCATTTGTTCGTCCTCCCTCCTCATCTTGCGCGGAATGTTCTCCTATACAAGCGTTATTATATATAATATATATATATATATATATATATATATATATATAACTAAGCACTTCGTAGGCGTAAAATCAATCTCAAATAATTTGATTTTACTTCAAAACCAGAAGAAAACTTTTTGAGAGTTTTAAATCGAATGAAGTTATTTCTTAATAACAAACTTTCTAACACTTTCCAACAAATTTGGGCCAATTAAAGAAAGGAACACGAACACTTAAACTTGGTGGTTTACTCGATGATTTATGTATACAATGATGAATTGTTCATGGCAGTGCTTCGCAACCGCGACAAAGTCCCTAATGTGCCGCGGTACTTCCGTAATTAGAGGAAAATAAGCTACATCGCTGTATTTTACTGGTGAGTGATGAAAATAAAATAGACAATGGTTAATATACATAAAGACGCAATTGTCAGGTATGTATATTTTTATTCACTTTAATAATAGAGTATGAAACATTCATGAAAAAAATAGTTATTATTGCCGCTCTTGTTTTATAATGAAATAATGGATGTTTGAAAACTTTTAGAAGACTAACAGAAGGCTACCAGAATAAAAGCCAGGTTCTCTCTCGTACGCATGCGCTAACAATGCCCGTTACCAGAATTCTGACGCGTATCATTACTCATTCGACCATGGAGTTCTGCGCAATATGTGACATTACTTATCTCCAGTGCATAAAAGATATTTATGAAGACAATAAGGCTGCCATCGAGTTATTTAAAAAACACGGCGTACTGTCTTCTTCAAGTAATTGCTCGCAGTGTGGACAACCGTGTTTGTTGGATGAAAGACGGGTGTTTGTTCGTTTGTACAAAAACTGGTAAAGTTCCAAAAACTAGGAAAAGGCTAAAATGGCTAAACTGTGTCAGGTTTAGCCATCTACAGTGGTGGCCATAAGTCACGCATCACCCCATCAATTTAAAAAAAAAAAATTGTTTTAACGTAAAAGTAAAATATCAAAACGACTGTAAATGGTAGAAAAGATGTATTTAGAAACTACTCAAGCGCACAAAACATACTAATGAATTGCGGTCAGTATTTCGTACATTTACTCTTTTTTTCAGTACTTCGGCGATACGTCGTGGCATGGAATTTACCACTATTTCGCAATACTCCGGCGATACGTCGTGGCATGGAATTTACCACTATTTCGCAATACTCCGGCGCAATTTCCTGCGCCCACACCTTCTTTATGGCTTCGAGCAAATCATTCAATGATGTAGGATTGTGACAGGTAACTTTTTCTTTGATGGTTCGCCAGCAGTTCTCTATTGGGTTTAAATCGGGCGAGTTTCCAGGCCAAGGCCCGATCAGTTGAAAACTCGAATTTCGGAACCAATCAGACCAATCAGACACGGCTTTGGTGCGGTGACATGGCGCTCCGTCTTGTTGGAAAAACCTAAATATCCCGCAGAAGTTGCCGCTGTTTATGGAAATGCGCCACACAACGTTTTTTCAAGAAGACAGAGTATATATACACACTGTATATATATATATATAAGCAAAATGCAAAGGAACTATAATAATGTCAGTGAAAGATAAACTACTACTAAAAGGAACAGTTCCTTCAGCATCACCAAATGGGCACACATGCCCAACCTATTATTATACTTTCTGTAACAAGCCATTTCTTTACAGGACGACCTAATCCACTTGGAAGGGCGAAGGAGCGGGATGGACTGCTGCGACGGGACAGCGGGCCTCCAGGCCAACATTTAATCAGTTACGCCGTCTTATTTCAATAATGACGAAAGGTCTGGGGGGCCACATAAATTGGAAGAGATTCAACTCGTATTAAAACCTGATTTACAGAACAATAAATTCTTACTCGAGGATCCGTTTCAATATTCCGAGACAAAATATCTCAATAAAAGAAATAAACATGGTGGGGGCTGATGGAGAGAAGGGGGAGGGATTCAGGAAGGAAAGAAAGAAAGATCGGGGGTAAATCCCGCTTCACCTCCCCCAACCGCCCCCGTACACCATTCGTATTTGTATACTTCGGCCGATTAGCTATACCGATATTAAGTTAGGAGATAAAAAATTGTAAAGGTTTATCAGAGTTCGAAGACGGACTGAAATGGTATTAGTGAATATTGGGGTCGTCATTCAGCAAAATGGAATTGGGAGTCGCTGCAAAGACAAACACACGTGAAAAATGACCGTCATCAGACTTCTTTTCTAATCAACTGAGAATGCGCTGACATAGAAAATAAAGAGACAATGTTTCACCATCACTCCACGGGAAACCTGTCAACATAAACTGGTCATAACAACGTCTCCCTACTATATTATATATATATATATATATATATATTGGTCAAGTTGACAATAGAAAAACGAAGATCAAATAATTTATTTCAATTAATAGTTTATAAATTTATCTGGGAGAATCGAATGTATGGGGAAGAAAGTTGCAACATTTTGGTTGGTTCAGCTGATAAGGCGAAAAACGATCGATTCCACCCTAAATTGTTGTTTACCTAATCAAATTATTTATTTTTAATTCAAACATCCTTTTTCACGCAAGGAAACTATTAGACTAGAACACACACACACACACACACACACACAATTATATATGCGCCTCGGCAGGGGCGAGCGGTCCGACCTCCCAGGGGGGCGCCAAATTGTTCGTCTTGGAGCTGCCACGTAGAATAAAATTTGGATTTTTAATTAATTATGTATTAATTATGTATTAATTATGTGTTTCTATCATAATCAATTTTTATATGTTCCGAATGCCTTGCACAAGGGCGTCATCGCGGGTTGGTACGGCCCCGCGCCTCGGTCGGGTACTGGTTAGCATCACTGACTATGATTACATCGGCCCTGGGATCGAGACCCGGTGACGGCAGCGGACGCGCATGAAGACTCACCCGTTCATACTTCCACGCAATAAAAATTGGTCGGTAGACGAGTCCCCTGGGTAGCCTAGTGGTTAAGACGCTGGGTTGCTGCCGATCGGGAGGTCGTGTCGTGAGATCGAGTCCGAGCGAGGATTTCGTAATTTCTGACCGCATGTGGTGGGGCGTAGTTCGGATTCCACGTTAAACTGTAGGTGTAAGGTGGAGTGACAAGCTTGGCCTTCGTCAGAATGAACAATTCGGGCGGAAGGAAAACCAAGGATATATATATATATATATAACGCAATAATGGTGATTCCAGGAATTTATTGACTACAAGCTACAATAACCGTACATTGACTTTAATAGAACAAATTCGTTACGGAAGAGCCTAAAATTAAATTACTGTATTTATCGTACAAGTATGGTGCTTAAAGAGAAAATTTCCTCGAGTTAATCTTTTATACTTCACAATAATTTCTAAGCATTAATTTGACAGTTATTTACAACATTTTCCGGAAAAAGAAAAATTCGTAATGTTTGTTAAATGAAAGGTAAGGAAAGCGATGAAAATACTTTGGTCGTGAAAACGTTAAATATACACCAATAATAGAGTGAAAACCATTCTTAACTAATAATAAGTACGAGTAAACGAGTTATCGCGACCTTTTGAAACAGTTTAAACAAAAAAACTCGATTACATTTATTAATTATTTCACCGGCGATTAAAAAGTCTAACTAAAAAAAGTCCAATTAGAAATTATGAAATAAAATCAAAATGAACGTACAAAAATATTTAACTATATTTATATACGCAATTATTACTGTATATCAAAGGTTAAATAAAATAATAATAATAATGTTCTTTGCTTACACGCGTAAGACGTACGAGAGGGGCCAAGCAGAAATGTCCCACCATAGAAGGAAAAGGAGAGCCGAAAGCGAGGTCTCCCACGTTGTTAAAAACTGCCTTTTTTTTTCATAGTTCAGTTTCGAAAAGATGCGTAGTGCGTAAGATGCGTGTACGCGTACTGTAATGAGGAATAGAGGGAGAAGCGCGTGTTCGAGAGCGGGCTGGACTGCTCACGGGGTAGATGAGACGCGTAAAAAGATAAGCTAAGGAGGACAGTGACGGGAGAAACGGGAGTTCCAGTACTCCCTCTACCCTGCCTAACGTCTAGCCCCCGGAGTAGTTCCCCGGTCGATTCGTGTCTACAATCACCTATTAATATACTAACACACACATACATACATACAGAGGGCGGACAAAATTAAACAGACACCTTCGGTTTTTCCATAATATTTTGATTCAATGACAAGTGAATAAATAATAGCGAATTTACTGGATCACTATATTTAGAATGGTGTTGCTTTTCCCTTTCTATTATGTAAAGGTGACACACGTTCTCGCATGCCAATCATTACTTTGTCATTTGTTCTTGATGACAATTATCGTCGTGTCTATTTACTTTTGTCAATTCTCTGTACACATACATACGATGGTGCGACAGTTAATGCATTCCTTAGCATTACGTAGCGTAGTAGAAAGACATGAAACAATAGTTACTGCTACTACTACTACTACATCAATATTACAATTTATTACTGTATTTATACGTGTTGATGACGCACATCAGTTGTTGCAGGAGGCATACACGTAGATGCGACAAGCACATGCACGCACGTATATATATATATATACACACACACACACACACCTATATATATATATATATATATATATATACATACAGTATGTGTACACGTGTGTGTATCCATAAATACGCACCCACATACATATATACATACATGCCCCAATATACATTCAGATAAATGTGACAGTAATGCTTTCATATATATATTTATATAGCATAGAACTGCCATGAACAAGCAAATTTTATGCTTTACTGGCAAAGTGGAGTTATATGGTAACTTTTTAGATAATGCATAGTAGTAAAGTTATGTACATTAATTGTAAACAGGGTTGGAAAACCCCCCACTTTTTTGAAAAAGCCCAACCCACCCGGGTTTTTCTTTTACAAAAAAAAAACGGGCAAAACTGTTTTTTTTCAAAATTGTATTATAATAATATAAAAGCAAATAATAATAAAACTATATGCTCTATAAATGTTAATGATGATTGATTTTCACTTATTATGTTTTAAAGTACATTTTAAAGCAGCCTACAATTACACCAGAAATTAGAAACTCAATATATAAGGTCATTCCATAAGTAATGTCGTTTTTTACGACAGATTAAGTTTAAATTAGTCCTACTCGGTTTAAGCATAAATTTTCCGAAGGCTATATCTAAGAGGAGATCTATCGTATTTCGCTACATACTTTACAGACCTTGACCAGTGAAGACGCGTGTTTTGCTTTATGTGAACCCCTCATAAACATGGCGGTATCAGAAGAGCATATCAGGCATATAATGCTTTACGAGTTCAAAAAAGGGAATAGTGCTACTGAAGCAACGCGAAACATTCAGGACGTTTATGGCAACGATATTCTGCATGTGAGGAAATGTCAAAGATGGTTTCAAAAGTTTAGGAATGATGACTGCTGTTTGACAGATGCAGCACGCTCTGGACGCCCTGCTGAGTTTGATGATGACCTGCTGTTAGCCGCACTTGAAGAAGACTGTTCAACAAATGTCGAAGAATTGGCCCAGAAACTCAATTCAACCCCGTCCACCATCCATCGACATTTGCAACAACTCGGGAAAGTGCCTGTTAGGAAAATGGGTGCCACATGAATTGTCGGTCGACAATCTGAGGGTGCGGGTAAACATTAGCACAGCTCTTCATTCCTGTGAACTCCAAGGTCCGTTTTTGCACCGTTTAGTGACTGGTGATGAAAAGTGGATACTGTACCAGAATGTTAAGCGCAGTCGACAGAGGGTTTGTGCCGGAGAACCAGCGACACCACAGCCAAAACCAAATCTTCACCCTCGGAAGGTGTTGCTTAGTGTTTGGTGGATAAAGGTGGTGTAATACACTTTGAAACCTTACCACACCCCCAAACAATCACCGCTCATGTCTACTGTCAACAACTGGATCGATTGAATACTAGGGCGGAGCGTTTTTACACTTTTTTCGATTTTCGTTTTGTAATAGCGCGGAAAAGTGGCTCTTCCACGTCAAAAGTGAGTGTGTAAAATCTCAGAGATCTGCAATAATATCTTCTGCCTCCGCACAGGCGTTGAAAACCAAAAAAATGCGCCAAAATACACATTTTTTCAATATTTTTTTAGTTTTAATTTTCATCCTACCTTCTTGTAATAGCGAGGAAAAGCGTCCTAAAGGTTTATTTTAGACTAGTTTTAAATATTTTTGTCCTGCGATAAGATAATATCTTCTGCCACCGCAAACGTTCCAAAATATGGAAAAATCTACATAAATCACGTATTTTGCATATTCAGCCTATACGCTAATAAATTCACTTTGTACGTCATGTAGTACTCCCACATCGTTCTAGAAGCTTCCCCACAGCCTGGTGTGGTGTGTTGCTCGTCATTGCCATATACGGCAATGAGTTAGTGAGTGATGACTGATGAGTCATGACTCACAACACTCTACCAGGCCTTCTTGCTCTCACTTCCCCACAGTGTTGTGCTAGCTACGTTTCGGGTAAGATGTGGATTGTGTTGCTCTTGCTCTTAATACATCTTTGGAACACGACAACACGCATATGTGGACATATACTGCATATTTTAGTGCATAATAATGCGTTGGTGTAATATACAAAACTTCTGCAGAATGCAAGAATATTTTACGTTTTAGGAGTAATTTCTTAATTTTTATAGTAATTACTGTTTTCACAATGTCAGTACCAGCTCAAGCAACAAGAACTTCTTCAAGTTGCCCTATATTTGGGGCTCCAGCTGATCTAGACAAGAGGTGCCTTCCAACCTATAAGGACGTCATGAAATATTTTCATCAAATAAGGTTGAATCTGAAGACATCGAAGAAAGAGCCTACAGTTGCAGAAATTTCGGGTGTTCTCTCAAAAACTCTCGAAGATTTGTGGAAAGCAGCCTCTATTCCTACTGTTTCTCATAACCCTGTCGTTCAAATGATTAAAAATTACCATGAAAAATGTCAAAACCTTCTAAAGTCAATAAAAAGGAAACAAGATAGTGACTCATTCAAAATTAAATTACAAACATTTCAAAATGAGACAGAAAACAAATTATTTGACATCAGTGCTTGCAAATGTGAAAATTTTGATGAATGTTCATGTGAAAACCATCTCAAGGTTCCAGAAATTGAACAAGACTTCATTAAAGATCAGAGAACAACAAGAAAATTGGCAATAGGCTCTCTTGATGTTTCACAAACTCGTAAAGATCTAGCAACTATTGCTAGAAGACAACAGAGAATGAAACAGTATGAACCAAAACCATCTACCAGTAAAGGACAAGCAACTGAAACACTGTCATCAACATCAAGTGAAACAGAAGGAGCGGATTCTGATTATGAACCGACACAGAGAATCAAATCGCTGGAACAATCTCATCATTGGCTATAGCTTGTGACAGAACTGGTTTGTCAGACAGGTCTGCTGCTATAATTGCTTCAGCTGTTCTTGAAGACGTGGGAATTATAAACGAAAAAGATTTAAGTTCAGTAATAGACAGATGCAAAGTAAGGAGAGCTAGAAAAAGAGTGAGATCTATCATTCAAAAGAGAGATTACGAAGAAGAAACTATGGAGAGTATCTATTTCGATGGAAGAAAGGACAGAACTGCAGTGCAAGAAAAAGTTGGCAGTAAAGGTTATCAAAAAAATATAACGGAAGAACATGTCACTTTGCTTCAAGAACCAAGCTCGCATTATATTGGGCATGTAACTCCCGCTTCTGGCTCAGCACAGAGTATATCTTCTGCAATTTTGGATTTTTTTCGCTCAAATGAGATTGATACTTCAGAAGTTAAAGCCATTGGATGTGACGGGACAGCAGTTAATACAGGACCAAAAGGAGGAGTGATAAGAAGTATTGAAGAGCAATTTCAGAGAGCACTCCAGTGGCTGATTTGCTTGCTTCACACTAATGAACTTCCCTTGCGGCACATAGTGACTGACACTGATGGTAAAACAACAGGTCCTTAAGAGTTTTACGGGGCCTATAGGAAAAGAGTTAATTGATTGGGAAAAGAGACCTGTTGTTGAGTTTGAAGCAGTTGAAGCGGAAGAAATTGTAGTTGACAGAGATGATCTGAGCACAGATCAGAAATATTTGGCAGAAATCTATGATGCTGTGTCAAAAGGTGAATGTACTCCCTCTCTAGCTCAAAGGAAACCAGGCAAAATGGCACACTCCAGCTGGGTGATAACTGCTAACCGCATACTTCGTCTCTACGTTTCAAATGAAGAACCTTCAGACAACCTTAAGTGTATCGTGGATTATATTATGAAAGTTTATATTCCAATGTGGTTTCAAATCAAGAGAAATTCTTCAGCAACACAGGGAGTCAAACATCTTTATCAAATGATACAACGCTCGAGGTCGTTGAGTGCCCGCTGTATAGAAATAGTTGATCGTGTTATTCAGAGAAATTCCTATTTTTCTCATCCTGAGAATGTTCTCCTTAGTATGATTCACGATGAAGCAAAACATATCAGAGAATTAGGATGGAGGAGAATCCTTAAAGCAAGAGATTCTGAGTCAGCCGCAGTGAGTGTGTTTAAATTGCCCACGTTGAACTTTCAGTGCAGTGAGTACTACAACATGATTAACTGGCAAACTTGTGAGCTGTCAGAGCCTCCTCTGACAAAAGTTCTATCACGCTCCGACATCCTGAACTATATCTCATCAGATGTACCTGATTTCATCCCACGCTTTCCTTGCCACACCCAAGCGGTTGAACGGCATATAAAGCTGGTAACAGAGGCTTCAGCTGCAGTATGCGGTTCAGAAGCAAGGGATGGATTTATCAGAGCAAGATTAGAATCCAGAAAGAAAATGCCAAGAATGGAAACAAAAAGTGACTACAGTGTGAACTAGCCTAAGTCCGATAATGGTAGGTAGGGTGGTTGGATCGGGCAGGGAGGAACTCGAAATGCAGCCACCTCCACGTGGTGAGTTTTGGGTTATTTTTCAATATAGTACATTCAATATTGACGAAATAAGCGAGGAGCTGCATGCATATTACATAATAAGTCATCAAAAATAAACCAAGCATATGCAAAGTAAACTGCATTGATGGACCTAAATTATTTAATTGCTCAAATATATAAACTTCTTAAATTACTAAAATATGATATAATGAATTGTTAATTGCATTACTTAATACATAATTAACGAATAAACTGTGGTGTAGGGCCGAAGTTGACCATAATAGCGTCATTATAAAATAGGTTATTTATGTAAATTTTCCTGTATTTTGGAACGTTTGCGGAGGCAGAAGAAATTATCGGAGGAAAAAAATATTTAAAAATAGTCTAAAATAAACCTTTAGGATGCTTTTTCTCGCTATTACAAGAATGTAGGATGAAAATTAAAACTATTGAAAAATATTGAAAAAATGTGTATTTTGGCGCATTTTTTGGATTTTCAACGAGCTTGCGGAGAAAGAAGATATTATTGTAGATCTCTGAGATTTTACACACTCACTTTTGACGTGGAAGAGCCACTTTTCCGCGCTATTAAAAAACGAAAATAAAAAGTGTAAAAACGCTCCGCCCTATTGAACACTGCACTAAAAGAAAAGAGACCTCCTTTGGTTAATCGGAAAGGAATCGTGTTCCACCACGACAACGCACGTCCTCATACCGCTCGGATCACTTCTGCAAAAATTGAGGAGCTTGGGTGGGAAAAACTTCCACATCCTCCATACCTTGCGCCTTCAGGTTATCATCTCTTCAGGAGTCTGCAAAACTATCTTGACGAGAAAGAGTATACTTCTTTAGATGACTTGTACACCAGTCTTTGTACGTTTTTTGCCTCAAAACCGCTTGAATTTTATAAACATGGCATTGAAAAGCTTGTAGGACGTTGGCAGAGTGTCATCGATTCCGATGGAAAATATATACTACATTAAAAAGTTTCAGTTGAGTTTTTTTTTGTCTTCAAATTCCGATCTAAAAAACGACATTACTTATGGGATGACCTGATATAGGGTATATAAAATTATAGAGAATCTGGGGAGAAAGAACGTTGTGTGCATACTCAAGGGTGTAGTTCTGGGATGTACAAATTATTATAAAGTAAAAGTAAAGTAGCTACCTTAAAGTACCTTAAAATATAAGATTAAAAAGTGTTTAATGAAACAACAATTATTTTGTAAAAAATGAGTGATTGAATGGGCTTAAAATGAACTAAAACTTCTTATTTTTGTTATGCTAATGAAGCTAGATATATGGCTTATTAAAATAAAATTATCTTTGGTAATGTATAATAGTTTTTTAAAACCAAGCAGAGTGCAGGAGATGAAGATTTATAATTCACTAAAGCCAGTTCATTTTCAGCAAATTCTTAAGTTTTTATCCATTAAAGCATTATATTAAAATACTCCAATGCACAATGTATGAATACACGAGTTATTTTAATTTATTGGTAATTATTTATAAATAACTAAATGTTTTATGTATAGTTAATCTCAAATTAACCTGAATATTTGTGATTAAAAGCAATATTTGAAAAAACCCAGTTAAGTGGGCAAAATAGCGGGTTTTTCAAGTGGGTTTTCTTGAAGAAACGCAGGTGTGGAAAACTGGGTCACCCACTTTGGTGCCAACCCTGATTATAAAGATATAGAGACAGAGAGAGAAAATGTACAGAGATATTATCTGTCGTAAGCTCCAAACATATGTTTAGAATAATTACATACAACATGGATATATCGCTAAGATGACGCATTCACATCATTACATAACACTGTACGTAGGTATTCAGCTAAGATTATACCTTCATATTTGTCGGGATATAAGAGGCTAAAAATATTAAATATTTAAATACCTTCACCTTACACATATTTCGAATTATTTTTACCATTTATTAATTTTTTGTTTCTGTTTTGTTGTATAGGAATATAGATTAATTTTTTATTATGGAAATAGGTGTGTGTAATATATGTGTAATATATGTGTAATATATATGTAATATATTATATATATATGTTAACCCCTCCGTCAATGGCCTTGGGGGGTTCTGGTTAGGTGGCAGCAACGGATTTGTTACTGTGGAGTATCTGGTACCGTATAGGAAATCGCAGAAGTTTCTCTTATATTACTCTCCGATTTCTTCTTGTAGTGGATCGGAGGATTCTGTGAAGCTTACTAAATTCTCTGAAGGTTCCCCAATTCTTCTTGTAACGTATCGGGAAATTATTTTTCTCTATTTAAGACTAAGTTCTCTGAAGAGAGCAAGGCTCGAAGGAGAAGACTGTAGTTGACTGCTAAAATGTTACAGGTAATGCTCAGCCTCTTAGCTGGATCAGACAACCAGAATAATAATTTGAAAAATTGTTTGACTACAGTAAACCCTCGTCCAACGCGGGGGTTAGGTTCCTCGAGAACGGGGTGTTAGGTAATCCGCATTGGACCAACTTAATACCTTATGAAATAAATTGGGATACGTGAACGCAGCCGCGTAAAGTCTCCCATTAATACTTAGATACGTAGATTTTTTATTCACACATAAATGAATTTCCCTACCTATATTGTATAGGAAATAAGAACAATAAAATCATAAACATAATGATATTTACATATGATAAATAAAAATATATTAAATGAAAATAGCACGTATCTTTTCTTCACTCTTTCGGGTGGTGCGTATGGTACTATGGTAGACTCATTCACGTGATATTCGTGGCCAAGTGATGTTATGGTCATACCACCACGCAACTTATCTAGAATTTGTAATTTTTCGGCTAATGTTATAACCTTACGACTTTTCTTCTCTTCACTATCACTCGCAGATGCTTTACGTTTTGGTGCCATATTGCTGTCTTAGGGTAATAGCAAAACAACGGTAAAATACGACAAAAACAATCCAACACAACTTCACTGAACTTAACGCGTTAGCGGGACTGAGACAAAGGGTGATGCGAGGGGTGACGCGAGAGGGAGGGACATGCGGGAGTGTTGGAGAGTGTAGGAGAAAACACTAGATCGCGCAATGGCACGCGTACAGTACTACTGTATTAGAGCGTGTTTGGCGGACCGTGTATAATCAAATTTTCCGCTTTCGGCAAATAATTGTTCGCATTTATTTTTTCTGTGTATAAGCAAATTCGCGCTGGACAAACACGCGTTGGACGAGGGTTTACTGTATTTATACTGAATTTTTGGTGAAATCATTATTATTTAATGTTGACCTGTTTTGGTTTTTATTATCAATAGGCTGAATTATTTTGCAAAATATTTGAAGATAAGGTAAATATTTTAGCTGTAGCAATATCTAAACAGATAAGCAAGATATTTGAAGATGACGCCATATTTTTATTTTAAACCGCATATTGACAGATCTGATGTTATCATGATCTGCCGAGTTAACTACAAATGGAAATTGAAATATGCATTTTATTGTGAATTACAATTAAACATGCATACGAGCCAAAATTAAGTGCTTAAGATTTAAAATTAAGTTTTAAGCAAGACATGGCTTCATCTTTTACAACGAAGAATGTATAAAGAAAATGAACATTGCAGAATTTAACAAGATTACATTATGAAGCTAAATCTAAAAAAATGATTAAGTAAATTAAAAAGAAATAATTCATCAATTATTCAGCAAAAATAAAATAGAAAGAAAATAAAAAATTTGTCCAAACTCAAGTCAACGTTATGCAAATTTGGACTCTATATGTAAAAAAAAAAATATAAATATATACGAATATAAAGAAATGAATATAGGAATTACTCATTGTTCGTTTTTACACACATTATTTATATATATATATATATATACACATATACAGGGTGTCTCAAAAGTCACTATCTATTTCGGTGACATTAGATGTTTTTTTAAAAAATGCTATGCTGGCATAAAGATATGTACTTCTGGTGAAAATTTGTGTATTTAAAAAAAGTTAATTGGTTTATTATCTTGACATGCTTGAACAATTCCTCGAACGTCAACTTCTTACAGATGGCATTCTTGACACAGTAGTTTTTCAGCAGGATGGAGCACCGTGCCATTATGCAATAATTGTACGTGATTATCTTGACAGACGCTTCCCCGGTCGCTGGATTGGTCGTGGAGGAACACAACCATGGGCAGCACGTTCACCCGATTTAACACGATTAGATTTTTTCGCCTGGGGTTTCATTAAGTCTAAGGTGTACACTGGTAGAAGAATTAGTGATGTAGCCGAACTTCGAAATCGTATTACCGATGCAGTTCAGAAAATAACACCTCAAATGCTGGAAAGTGTGTTCCGGGAAACAACTTATCGCTTTGAGCTCTGTAGAGACACTGATGGTCGCCATGTGGAGACAGATAAATAAATAGCACTAATTCTTTGTGGCACTTACTTTGAAATAAATATATTTTTCATGTCTTAAACCAGTTTTTCGTAATTCCCATTATTTTTCAAAATAGATAGTGACTTTTGAGACACCCTGTATATATACAAAATAATAATAATAATAATAATATTTTTTAATAACGAGATTAATTTTCTATACAGTACGTCTTATAAGTTCACTTACCCTCACCCTATTCTAGTAGGAAAAGGTTCAGAGGGGGTAAAGGAACTTATGGAATACCCTGTATATCTCTCCTCTGAACCCGATCGGAATAAAGATCCAGACCGGAAGTCCGCCTTAATCGGCGACCTCTTACTCCTCAATAAATGCGAATTGTAACAGAGCGACAAAACTTCTTTCAAATTGTTCCGAGGATTTGATTCACTTTTAAGACCATGAAAATCCTTCGCTCGCTCGCTCCTGCCAAACTAACTTTAAAGGCGATTTCTCAAGATGAACGTGTATTTTGTAAACCAAATCCCTTCGTAAAGTGATCACAAGAGGTTGCCATGGAGACGTATTTGTTTGCTGATTGATACAATCGTTAAGGGGCCGTTCAAAAATTACGTAATGCAATTTTTTCTAAAACTTGACACCCCCTCAACACCCTGTAACGTTCCGTAACGCTACACCAAACACCCACTAAGATGTTATTTAACGCTTCCCTCCACCCAACACGAAGTGACTTCCGTACGATTTCGCGTATCCTAGTCATAAAGCGAACTGCAAAAACGTACGTGTGGAAACTGCGGACTGTATCACGCGAACTCGCGCATGTCATCAGGTACTTGGAAAATTAGGAATTTGAATGGTTTCATGAGGACGACGTCGACACGGACGATTTAGAAATTCCACCTAATTTATCCGTAATCATGGGCACACCACTACTTTCTCCAGATTCTCGACGACGACCGTAGGACGATTACATCTAAATACAGCAATACGCTCGTAAATTATTAGCGTTTATCCTTTATTCTTATTGTTATCATCGTGATAATGATAGGAAGCTTTACCCTACCTATTTTTATTAACTCGTTTTCGGATAAAAATTTATATCGACTCAATATTGGGAACACGTTATAAATTGATGATGCTGTCGTAACAACTCGTACTATCAATAAATTTTCTAAATTAGAATAAGCGTATTATTAACGCTATTAGAACCCTTTGGGTTATCACCACTTTATATAGAATTAAAAAAAATGACGTTTATCCGTTGGCCACAACCACGGAGGGTTCGTAAAATAGTCATTGGTTAATAGCGTTACGTAACGCCACTGGAGACACCGCCCATTCACCCGTAACACTTCGTAACGTTTGGACATACCCTCCACCCGAATCTCCCCCGGCGTTACGTAATTTTTGAACGGCCTCTAATACGAGAATTTATAAACGATAATTTACAGTTTTACCAAATCACGAACGCGTGTCAAGTATTTTCAGTATTGAAATTCGAAGATTTAAGAAGAGGATATTGGATAACGTACGGATGTTTTGAAAGTAAACTTACGTAATTTGCGAAGGACTTTCGCGTACTTGTGGCATTCCTCGCATTTTTATCTCGTCCGTTTCGTAAGGAAATTAAATGTGATTTTAAACGGAAATACGAAATGAAAGTCTGGATTTAAAGAAAGTTTTTGGAGACTGAATCGAAATAATGGAGAAATTTTAAAATTTCCACTTCAAGACGAACGCCATTTTGTAGTCCACGTACGCGAACTGATTGCGACCCGCCTGTTTATCCTCATATACGCGAGCAATTCCCTCTCTATTATTTAAAGGACAGATTTTACGATAAATTACCGTTTTTATATACGATACAAATACTATAAAAGCGAATTACTTCTCTCTCCCGCAAATCTCTCGTATCTGATCCGACGCAACTTTTATTCGTCACGACTGAAGTACGGAATGCAAAGTATGAACTTTTATAAACAAAGGAGATCTTTGGGTATATCAGTCGCGATCAACGAGTCGTACGGGGCGTAAAAATTTTGGAAAGAATTCACGCAAGCATTCCTTCGTACGACAAAAATGGTTTATTTAATTAAAAACTAAATCCGATTTGCCGTTCTTCCATTAGTAGAGATTTTAAACTCGCCCGAATGCAATAAAAACCCCAGTGAGTCCGATCTCCGAGCACAAATTTACCCCAATAGTTCAATTATCTCCGATTTCAAATCGAGAATTTTTTGCCTTTTTTCCCCGATTCGCGCGAAACTTTCAATGGTTTCAAATTCTTTTTTTTCTTCCGGATTAGAAATAAAATCTCTCTTAATTAGCGAATGAGTCGAATGGGGAATAAACAAATAAATATTCACTGTCTTATTCGACAAATTTAAATGAACAAAATGTCAATATCGGCAAAGTACGAGTTCGTCAAGAAAACTATTTCCATATCGGCTTCCTTAAAACAACTAATTCTAAAGCGAATACCAAACACTGCTTTCATATTGCACACTTTTTATTTAAGTGACAAAAAATACTGTACTATTTAAATATCACAATCACTCAATAATACAGGGTGTTTCTAAAGTAACCATCTATTTTGCGAAATAATATTATGAATTATACAAAAAACACCTTTAAAACATGAAAATATATATATATACAGGGCGTCCCAAAAAAAATGTATACACACTTTAACAGCTGATAGCTCAATTGATGTTTCTTTCTTTCCAAGTTAAACCCATTAGAATTAATAATGGCAGTCAGACTAAGCTTTGAACAAAGGAAATTCATTCTAAAATGCTACTGGAAGTGTGAAAACGCAGTTGAAGTGCAAAGACAGTTTAGGAGGGAGTTTCAAACAGATCCACCAAGGCGACTTACCATCACTCGAATTAGAGATAAGGTTGAAGCCGATGGAACTGTTCAGAATGTCCACAAGAAGCGTTCCGGAAGACCACGGACATCGACAAGCCCCACAAAGCAAGAAAGAGTACTGGAAACGTATCACCAAAGTCCAAGAAAATCTGTGCGGCAAGCGAGTCGTGAGGTAGGAATTTCAGAATCGTCTGTCCAACGCATTTTGAAGCGCTGTCAATGGAAAAGTTACATTCCAAGATTAGTCCATGCTATTAATGAAGATGATGATGATCCGGACCGAAGAGTGGAGTATTGCGAGTGGTACTTGGCACGATGTGGATGTGGATTGGACGAAGGGGTTTCGTAGAATACCCTCCGCGTTCACCAGACCTCACACCACTAGACTTTTTTTATGGGGATACTTAAAAGACAAAGTCTACGCTATAAAACCTGCAACAGTCGCTGAATTGAGAGCAGCCATTGAACGAGAATGCACACAAATACCAAACGAAATGTTTCGTGATGTTTGCGATTCCATTGCTTCGCGTTATCAGCAGTGCCTGGACCAGAACGGACGTCAGTTTGAAAACAGGCGTTGACAAAATAATTAAATAATGTCTGTAGATTCTATTACATTTTGAAAATGAAATGTATTTTAATAAACACTGCCTTTATAAGTATTTAAAGTGTGTATACATTTTTTTGGGACGCCCTATATATTTGTAAGCTCGGCACACATTGTTGCTCTTCGTGGATAATCTTCTTCTTGTAAGTTGTGGAACATTTGAATGTGGTATGGCTTTTTCTTTAAATCATAACGTAGAATTCTGTAAACCGTTGTTTGTGGAATTTCTAATCAGTGGGATGCCCTCCGAATCGATAATTGTGGATCCTCTTCGAATGCTTCTTGAACAGATTAGATTCTTTCGTGAGATCTTCTTGGCCGTCCAGATCTACGCTCGTCATGCACAGATCCAGTCCTCATAAATTTGTTTACTAATTCGCGAATAGCCTGGTCTCTGGGGCCTGTTTTACAAAACCTTCCCTCAAACTTTTCTCTAATTTCATTGCACTTCATGCCTTTTATCCTGCATGTTACTACATAAACCCGTTCTTGCACATTCATCATCAATGATATGGGTCTGAAAATAAAATAAAATAATTAACCAAAAATCGTGTAAAGGAATTGAAATATTATAAATACATGAATTTTGTATAACAATGCACATACCATTATGCCAATATAACAATTGTTTAAAATCCCCCTATTTCACCAAAATAGATGGTTACTTTAGAAACACCCTGTATATATATAAAAAAATTATATATATATATCACGAATTTTAGAGAGGTTCGTAACTTTTCATCTGGGAATATTTGTTCCATTCAATTAAGTTGGATAAAAATGCCGAGCTGCCTTTTTTTACATTTTTATGGGCTTTATCAAACTAGCAAAACCAAGTCATGCGCGAGTGATATATCCACATTAGATGAAAGCTGTCGGGAAAACCTTGAACATTTTGCGATTTTCAGGAGGAGGATTAAGTTCAAAGAATACACATGATTTTTATTTATCCACCGAATTGTTCTTTTGACTGAATAAGGATTCCCTGATTAGGACAAATAAAAAAATTTTCTGCCGCCAGCCTGACTGGATGGTTGCTTATTTTATATATATATATATGGTCCAAATGTCCCTATCTATTCCTATCTATTTTGCTGAAATAATAATATTTTAGGATAAAAATGTAGTAACATAATTAGATGGATATTTATTTATCAAGTTTAGCTCTAAGATTTGACGTGAGCACCATTAGTGTTTCTGTAAATCTCAAATCTGTCTACTGCATTGCGGAACACATTTTGTTGAAAGACAACAAACAGTATCGAGAATGCCATCTAAACGAAGCTGGGGTTCAAGGAACTGCTGAAGCGTGTCAAGATAAACTGGCCGTGTCACCGTAGCTTCTACAAAGAAAAAAGGTCCGTAAATCTTCGATCTTGTCATACCCAACCAGACATTAACTTTAGGAGAATCTCTTCCCCATTCGTAGAACTCCGTCCGTTTTACACCATCCCAGATACGGAAATTATGTTGATTAACCTTTCCCATGTGTGGAAGGAATCGTAGTGGTAGAAAAAGGCTACAACAGATCGTGAGGACGAGTAGACAACACTCCTATCAGGGAAACATCGCGGGAAAACATCCGAACGGAAACGTGACCAATGTCCGAAAGCGAACCGTTAAAAGGGAGCTAAATGAAGGTGGTTTGAAAGGATGGAAAGCCGAGAAGTAGTCTTGGCTTTCCGATGAAGAAGAGGCTTCAATGGATAAAAAACCGCAAAAACTCTCCTGACCATTGGGCGAAGGTGTTTTGGCCCGACGAAAGCAATTATGACTTATGAGGTAAGCCAAGGTAAATGTTCAGAGTTATTGCCATGTTAATACGATACAGTTTGATTGCAATGAGGCATCACTTCTCAACTGTCCCCCTGAACCCAAATGAAAATCTATACGCAGTTTTGGGTAAAAGTGTCAGGAGAGTTCATCAACAAATGGTCTACACTCGAAACTAAAAGAAGAATGGGGACAGGCTTAGCAGACGCTCGTAAGCAACTCGTCCACGGTATGTCCAGAAGGAGCCTAGTAGCGATTTACGCTAATGGAAGATGTACAACAGCGCAAAAGAGTTCCCCTACACAAAATTTCTAAAAAAGCATAAAAAATTACTAGTCAGTAATACTGAGTTTTGATTTTCTGAATTTCATTTGTGATCAAAAACAATAAAATATCGACAAGGAAACAAAATTACATTTTTATAATTTTTTGAAAATTTTGTTTCCAAGCAAATTTTTTGCCTGAAACTGTACAAATTAAATTAAATAAATAGTCCAATTTCACATTTATTTATTTTATGTTAAAATTATTGGAACAAAATTGTAAAATTTTATTTATTTTATAAATAAATAAATAAAGTATTAAGTTTCCATAATCACAATTAAATCCTATAATAAACTCTCTCCTTTAATTGTTAATATATATATATATATATAATTATTATATATATATATATATATATATATATATATATATGCGCCTCGGTGGTGTAGTGGTTAGCGTCGCTGACTACGAATCCATCGGTCCCGGGTTCGAGACCCGGTGACTGCAGCCGGCGCGCAGCAAAACGCAGCTGTTCATCCTTCCACACAATAAAGTGGTTGGTAGATAAATGGGTACCCTGGGTGGCCTAGACGCTGGGCTACTGGTGGGGCGTGGTTCGGATTCCACGTTAAACTGTAGGTCTAAGGTGGTGAAAAGCTTGACCGTCAGAACGAACAATTCGGGCAGAAGCTAACCAAAGGTGTGTGTGTGTGTATATATTAGTGGTGCACCGATTAATCGACAATGCAAGGTATTTTCCTAATATCGGCATGCCAGGTGCCGACACCGATTAATCGGTGCACCACTAATATATATATATATATATATATATATATATATATAATTAGGGTGTCTCTTATTTTCGAAGTGTTGATTTGTTTAGGTTGCGCCCCCTCAACCAGTTCCATTGGTTGAAAAAACATCACATATAAAATGTTTTTGGATTGAACAATTTTTAGAGGTCGCCCCCGCTTATTAAAGTTCATAAAATATAGCTATTATTTATGCAATTAATATTTGAAATTACTAGCAGTTGTCAAGTATACTAAACATATGTTTTTAATTAATTAATCATCATATTTATGATGAATTCAATTAAATGAATATATTAGAGATAATTGTCAAGTTTGTAGCTGAAAATATTGCTTGATAAGACAAGATCAACCTGTTTAAACATGTTTCATAAAACCAAGGAGGCTGATTTTGTAGAGCGATTGGAAGATCTCTTTGACATCGCCCATGGAGACGCTGAGAAGCTGATCAAGAATCGTGAGGACTGGGAGTTCCTTCAACTGCAAAGACAAAAAGGTCGTCCTGGCTCAATCGGTGGTGTGGACACTGTACATCTTCACCGCACAAAAAATGCAGTCAAACGGTTGGAAGCTGAGGCAAGAGAAAAAGAAAGTCAGAATCTTTGATGGAGGCGTCTACTAGTCAAGTTGTACTGGCTTCTTCCACATCTTCCAGCAACACTGATGAAAGTGAGAATGAGGAGGAGGAGCCCAAAGGAGCTTGTGCTTTACCAAAAGCCCTGGATCGTACACAAATTTCCTCTAGAAAGGCAACATTTATCCTCGCAGAGGCAGCTAAAAGCTTTGGTTTGGACGCTTCAGATTACAACATAAACCAACATTCTATCCATCGCCTTCGAAATAAGAACCGAGCTCGTCATGCTAAAGAACTTAAGGAGCATTTCCATGGAGAATGTTCTATGACAGTCCACTGGGATGGCAAGATGATGGAGGACCTCACCTCGCACAAGCACATTGATCGTCCCACAGTACTTGTGTCAGGACCTGGTGTTGAACAGCTGCTTGGTGTCCCCAAAATCCCAAACTCAACTGGAGAAGCACAAGCTGAAGCCGTCTTTAACTGCCTGAATGAATGGAGAATTACAGAGAGGGTAAAAGCAATTTGTTTCGATACAACAGCTTCAAACACGGGTCAATATAGTGGAGCCTGTGATCTCATCGAAGCAAAATTGGGACATGATGTTTTGTACTTGCCTTGTAGACACCATGTTTTAGATTTATTGTTGGGAGCTGCATTTGAAGCAACATTGGGATCTACATCAACTGGTCCAGAGATATTGATCTTTAAGCGTTTTCGTGACAATTGGACTTCTGTTGATCAAAGCCAGTTCCAAACAGGTGAGACAGACACGATTACTAAAGAAGCAATTATCCAGTCTAAAACTGAACTAATTCAGTTTGCTAGATCCCAGGCACCTATGCTACGGGATGACTATCAAGAACTTTTGGATCTGTCCATCATCTTTCTTGGAGGTGTCCCCAATAAAGGCATCATGTTTCGTGCACCAGGTGCCATGCATCGAGCTCGCTGGATGTCCAAAGCGCTCTATTCTATCAAGATGTGGCTTTTTCGAAACCAGTTCAAGATGACTAAGACTGAAGAACGAGGAATTCGAGATCTTTCCCTTTTTTCTGTTCTCATCTATATGAAGGCTTGGACAACATCCTCACTCCCTATTGAAACCCCATTTAATGACTGGCTCCTTATGAGGTCATTGATTAATTATCCTAACAAAAAGATTTGATGCAACTAAAAAAAAGCTCTCTAACCACTTATGGTACCTGTCTGAAGAAGCAGTTGGTCTTGCTTTCTTTGATGAGCGAATTACTACAGATGTAAAGAAACGCATGGTAAAGGCATTAGAAGATGAGTCCACTGATAGACCACCCAAGCGTCCTCGGATTCCTGAATCGACCTTCTGCTCTGGTGAAGGACTACACCAACTTGTTACAAGAAATACTAGAGAATTCTTTACTAAGCTGAATTTGCCAGAAGGATTTCTGAACAAGGCACCCAGCACTTGGACATCCAACTGTGAATATTTAAGGGCCAGAGCTATTGTTGCAGCTCTATCTGTTGTAAATGACCGGGCAGAACGTGCAGTAGATTTAGTTCAAGAGCTGAATAAGAAATTGACAGTGGGGGAAGAGCAGCTCCAGTTCCTGCTCCAAATTGTGCAGCAAAACACCGCCGAGAGTCACCCAGTTCCATCAAAAACTGTTCTTCTCAAAAAATAACCATCAATGAGGTCGCACCTTAAAATACACCATATTGTATAATCATTGTATATTAAATAAATGTTGTATAAGGAAATAATGCTAATTAAAGTAATTAAAGTATGTAAATAGCACTGGCATTTTGAATTTATCTCTATATAATAAACTAATGGTTTTTTTTTGTAGCAATGCTTCATTGATGATTGTATATAAAAAAAGAGCCAGGAAGGATTTTGGATAGGAGAAAAAGGATTGGGATAAAGAAGGATTGAGGACCAAAGGATGGATTATAACAACATCAAGGATAGGTTAGAAAAGGATCAATGATAAATAAGAAGGCCTATACTTATAAAAACGAATCAAACTAAAAAAAGAAGGAAGGAATTATGTGTATAATGAGCATAATCATATGTCAGGAGATATTATGCCATGGTCACCATTTTTATTAGCCGGGGGCGACCCCTAAATATGAGCCAATTTGTGTCAAACTTTCAAGTTTTAGTTTTTATGCTAAATGGAACTATTTTAGGGGGCGCAGATAAAATAATTCAACATTTCAATTTTTGACTACCCAATAAGAGACCCTAAATATATATATATATATCCCCCTTATCCCCTAAGTACAAATCCTGAATAAATTAAAAGACCAATATTTGAGCAAGCATCGCAAATTCTTTTTCCATTAATTAACGGCCAATTAAACTCTTCCACTGCAATATTCATTTGTATTCATTAAATATTCGTTTGTATTCACCACCAAACAAACATTACGTAAATGAATCACGAACATTCATAATCCGTAAGCTACATACCTCGATTCAACACGCATAATAGCAATGTTCGCAAGGATTCACTAAATTTAATCAAAGGACTTAATCAATTTATCTTTAAAAATAAAAAAAAAAAACGATTTTTTTTTCGTTAATTTCTTTTATAATTATTATAAATTAAAATAATTTACATTCGTTAATGTTATTCTTAATTATACATAATTTTAAACGAGGTTGGGGCGATTGTAATCGGTATTAAAATGATAAACGAAGAGAGGGATCAAATGAAGGGTGCAATGCGTACAAAATATAATCTATTTTCAACTGATAATGAGAAAGATCGTAGTAATACGAAATAGACGATATATCAATACACTGATCAACAAAGTTTTTGTCACGGATATACTCTAGTTTTACTCGAACTATAGCAATTTTTTACGTTGATTAAGGAAATGAAAACAGAATTTTTGTATCAGCCGCAGTTTTAGAGTGACACGCAATTTACATTACTTAGGATTTGAGTCAGAATCGGAAGGGGGCGGGGGTCTGCGCGTCACTGTTGACTTTCATTTGTCAGTAAGACGAGCATAAATCACCAGTAACTACATTTTAGGCGCGTTCAATACGCATTTTCTACTTTGATATTGCTATTACGTTTATAAATTAGTCCAAATTTCATTTTCGATTCACTCAATAGTGGTGGGAGATGGACAAATTTTGAGGTCATTTATTAACTCAGCGGTAAAAAACTTATAAGATCACCTACTTTTGTTCATGTGACAAAAAAAAAGTTTTTTTTTTTTATCATCCAGTGTTATTAGATGGGAATGACAATTCCTCGAGTACTGTCGCGTATCTCTAAATACGTTATCGATTCAGTAGCTATACGAGGCCCTCCTAGGAAGAAGTGGCTAAGCGACAAAAGTAAAAACCGCCAGAAAACAGTTAAAAGTTGTACTAAATTTGAAAATTCAAAAGTTATGGCGCTTTCAAATTTGGTACAACTTTTAACTGCGTTTTCTGGAGTTTTTTTAACTTTTGTCGCTTAGCCACTTCTTCCTTCCTAGGAGGGCCTCATACAGAGGCTAGTACGAAAAAGAAACGAGTTTCGACTTCTTTTATGGTGGCAATCAGTTGAAAGTATAGAGGCGACTCCTCAACGACTGACCCGGCCGGGATTACAACCTTTGATCGACTCGACATTCTGTCCAAAAGTATATATTTTGGGTTAGGTTAAGTTAGGTTAGGTTTTTAGTGTCGATGCTATGGCCCTATCGACTCACGTGTTTTGAAGTGAATGAGGCACACTTTGAACGCTTATGACAACAAGCTTTCATAAATAAATGTATCTCCAATCGGGTATCAGTGTATTTCCCATTCAGTAGAAACTTTTCGTGTGTCTGAAAAGTAACATTTCAAATGTAGCAAACTGCGTAAAAATCGTGTAAGAGTGAGCTCATATGACGGCTACTGTATAGAGAGACTCGTACACATTTCGTCATTACACTTGGTTTGGACGATATGAAGACACTCGATCCTATTTACCTTCGTCAGATAAATCATCCGCAATTATACTTCGTAACAGTATTTGGCAAAAATATTAATTTTAAGTCGGCTATTTATAAAACTAATGAGAAATTTCTCCGACACTGTAATAACCTAACCTAACTATACCCAATCTAAACCCCCAAAACTTGCCGATAAAAATTCTTGTGACAAAAATGCCGTTAACTCGACCGAGATGATGATGATGATGATGATGGCGGCGGCTTCTCCGTCGTCGAACATCGTCGAACTGGAGTTTCATTCATTAAGGCAAACGTGAGCTTTTTTTTATTTCTCAACCTACTGACGTCACGAGTCACGACACGCACAGGAAGCGAGTTTTGCACGAGCTTATAAAAACCTCTTTCCTCCATTCCAAGTTTGGATGAAATCCTCACAGAAGTTCTACCTCACATTTTCTTTTCCTTCTAAATTCTTTCGAAATTTTAATGTAATTTTAACTTTTACCAAAGAAAATTTTAGAAAGTTTTCTTTGTAAAAACTGCAATTTAAAACTTTTTGACATATATATATATATATATATATATATATATATATATATATATATAATATATATATGAAAAAACCACGAAGGAAACAGAATGGTGTTTCCTTTCCTTCGTGGTTTTTTTCACCATAAATATTTTTCACGTGTTACTTTCGTGAAATAATTTTCATATATATATAATATATATATATATATATATATATATATATATATATACACACAGGGCGTCCCAAAAAAATGTATACACACTTTAACAGCTGATAGCTCAATTGATGTTTCTTTCTTTCCAAGTTAAACCCATTAGAATTAATAATGGCAGTCAGACTAAGCTTTGAACAAAGGAAATTCATTCTAAAATGCTACTGGAAGTGTGAAAACGCAGTTGAAGTGCAAAGACAGTTTAGGAGGGAGTTTCAAACAGATCCACCAACGCGACTTACCATCACTCGAATTAGAGATAAGTTTGAAGCCGATGGAACTGTTCAGAATGTCCACAAGAAGCGTTCCGGAAGACCACGGACATCGACAAGCCCCACAAAGCAAGAAAGAGTACTGGAAACGTATCACCAAAGTCCAAGAAAATCTGTGCGGCAAGCGAGTCGTGAGGTAGGAATTTCAGAATCGTCTGTCCAACGCATTTTGAAGCGCTGTCAATGGAAAAGTTACATTCCAAGATTAGTCCATGCTATTAATGAAGATGATGATGATCCGGACCGAAGAGTGGAGTATTGCGAGTGGTACTTGGCACGATGTGGATGTGGATTGGACGAAGGGGTTTCGTAGAATACCCTCCGCGTTCACCAGACCTCACACCACTAGACTTTTTTTTATGGGGATACTTAAAAGACAAAGTCTACGCTATAAAACCTGCAACAGTCGCTGAATTGAGAGCAGCCATTGAACGAGAATGCACACAAATACCAAACGAAATGTTTCGTGATGTTTGCGATTCCATTGCTTCGCGTTATCAGCAGTGCCTGGACCAGAACGGACGTCAGTTTGAAAACAGGCGTTGACAAAACAATTAAATAATGTCTGTAGATTCTATTACATTTTGAAAATGAAATGTATTTTAATAAACACTGCCTTTATAATTATTTAAAGTGTGTATACATTTTTTTGGGACGCCCTGTATATATATACACATTTTAACTGCAAACAACACACAGTATAATTAATGTAAAGAACGACGCTTGTATAGAAGAACGTTCCGCACAAGATGAGGAGGGAGAACGAACAAATGAAAAATGAGGTAACCACCGGGAATCGAACCCGGGATCTTCCGATTGCCGGTCAGATATGCTAATCACTACACCATGGGCCTCGATTAATCAGAAGTCGTAATTCTCCTACATACGAGCAGAAACCTCATCTTGTGCGGAAAGTTCTTCTATACAAGCGTCGTTCTTTACATTAATTATACTGAGAGTTGGTTGCATTTAAAATGTATATATGTGCGGCATGCGAGGGGTGCCCCCTCAGGGCATTGGTTTCTGCTCGTATGTAGGAGAATTACGACTTCTCATTAATCGAGGCCCATGGTGTAGTGGTTAGCATATCTGACCGGCAATCGGAAGATCCCGGGTTCGATTCCCGGGTGGTTACCTCATTTTTCATTTGTTCGTTCTCCCTCCTCATCTTGTGCGGAGTGTTCTTCTATACAAGCGTCGTTCTTTACATTAAATATATATATATATATATGGTTGGTGTTTTTTTGTTTTTACTTTGTTATGGATTATTTTATTTAAAATTTTTTTAATTATTTTTTTAATGATTTCCATATTTTTCGTTTTTAGTTTAATTAAAAAAAAAAATCTTTATTTTACTTATTGCGAATAAATCTGTTTTTACATTTTGACCTAACGTTCAATTTCGTTTTATGAAAAACGGTTTTTTCTTTCTTCCTCTTTAATTAGGTTTTAGTGAAGAAGTTTCGTGTTCGATCTTTTGTAACGAAGTAAAAGAATTCAATATTCTCTCTTCTTTAATTATTTTTTATCGCGCGATTTTTTTTTTTTTTTTTACTACGTAAGCAATTTGTCGCTTCGGGAAAGATGAAGTAATCTTTCTAGCTGCATTTATTCGTTCTCCATCATAGTACGGTAATATTTCTCTTATAAAGTGTTTTAGCATCATTCTCTTTTGTTCCATGTTTTTTACGCGTTTTAAGGGCTCACGCCTCTTAGTTCATTTTAGGAAGTAAATTTTAGATATAATTAATATCAGAAAAAATAAGTATATACAGTACTCTAATACCCGCTACCCCCATTTTAAATTAATGCTGACAGAATTTATATCTAAAGTTTCTTTTTCAGTTACGAGATCTAGTTCTCGCTCATAAAACGGTTTCAAACTTTTACAACGTAAATATATTGTCACACGCTAACCTTTTGCTCGCGCGTTTCAACACTCAAAAACAAATTTTCTCGTAAATAACCCGATTCTAAAGGACTGTCCAAAAGCGAATATACACTCTTACACTCAAAAACATTAGCTACGAGTCAGGGACAATGTCGGGATCGAAACGCTGCATGGAGTAGGCAGTAGGTCAATGGCATTCAGGAAATTTTGGGGCGTTCTTGACTCGTAGGTATGACATTATCAAATTATCGTATAAAAAAGAAAGCAGAAAATTTGTGCCCTTTCTTAATGATAAATTATATCGATAACAATTCAGAAAATTAATCCAGTATTTTATATTTTAAGAATTATATTAGTTTTTCAAATGATGCTAATGTTAAGTGTTAATATTTCAATGTTTTTAAAGCAAATGATGATGATGATGATGTTAACTGTATATAGAACAGCAAAACGTTAAAATATTCACCAAAATTATTTCCATTTTAAATTTTTTAAACGCAGTGACTCTATGATAAGCGTCTCCTTTAACTAAAACCCAAACTACGAACTTGTATACACCAAAACTCGAGGAAATTTTGTATTAACAGTTAACACAAAAGTTTCATCTATAAATGCTGAGAATAAATGCGCAGAAATAAAGAATCTTTAATAAAACAATATATGAGGTCCTTCTAGGAAGAAGTGGCTAGGTGAAAAAAGTTCAAAAGTTACGTCACTTTCAAATTTGGTACGACTTTAACCGAGTTTTGTGGCGTTTTTTACTCGTCTCTTAGCCACTTCTTCCTTGGAGAGTCTCGTATATACACATCGTATTGTCAGAGTGAATAATAAATGTGGTAGTAGAGTATAGCATTCAGGATAACCTCAAAATTGTTGTAAAAAACAAGTTTTCTTAATACAAATAGATTACAAACAACTTAATACCGAGAAAGAAGAAGTGAACTCAATGTATGTAACTCCATAAGCTTTCATTGGAGATCACGTTGATCATTTAAAGACCAAGGGTTCCCAAAGCGGTCAATATCGACCCCCTGGGGTCGATGGAATTGTGCGGGTGGCCGATAAAGATCTATGGGTCGATAAAGTTTTAGGGGTCTAGGCTTAAGTTTTAGGCTTAACATCGATGAGCGCGGCGACTTAAGGCTCAAACTCTCAAACCTACATTAATTTTTTTTTTTTTTTTTTTGTATTGGGGCGTTTACCGCCATTTCCCGCTATATGGTAGCGGATATCATGGCGAGGCGGAATACGAGAAAGAGAAACGGAGACGGAGAAAAGGCACTAGAAAAGGGAGAACAGCGGACTACAGGTGAGAAGCCACCTAAAGCTCAGATAGGATGCGAGATTGGGAGAGGAAGAGGAAAAGACGGTCAAGCGAGAAGAGAGGGCTCTCAGCGAGCATAAGGCGTAAACGTTCGGGGAGGGGGAAATCAGAAAGGAACGGAAAAGCGCGACGACGTACTGACGACAGGGTGGGGCATTCCACAAGGATGTGAGAGACGGTGAGGGGCGACTGGCAGGAGGCGCAACGAGGAGCCTCCTGCCGGAACATAAGATAGCCGTGCGTGAGGCGCGTATGGCCGATGCGAAGCCGCGCAAGGACGACCTCTTTGTGTCTGGAGCGGTGGAAAGAGGACACCCAGTATGACAGACGGGGGCGGATGGACCAGAGTTTATTTCCGGTGGCATCGTCCCAGGACTGTTGCCACATGCGATCGTAAAAGGAACGAAAGACCTGCACATAGTCTGAGAAGGGGAGCGGGCGGGGGAGGGGAGGCAGCGAGGCGGCGGACCGGGCTAAGCGGTCCGCCGCCTCATTACCGGAAACACCAACATGGGCGGGAACCCAGCAGAAGGTGACCCGGATCCGGTGAATGGTGTGCAGGACATGGTACTCCTGTTGAATAAGGCGTACGAGGGGGTCCGGGGAATCATAGCGCTCGAGCGCCTGAAGGGCGCTCAGCGAGTCCGAAAAAATGGTACAGGAGGACCGCGAACAACCCGATACCAGACGGAGGGCTTCCAGAAGGGCAAAGAGCTCCGCGGAAAAGATGGAGGCCTGAACCGGCAGGGGGATACCCCGGGAGGTAGGTGACAATGACGGAGAGAAGACGGCGGCCGCGACACCTGCAGGGGAGCGCGAGCCGTCGGTGTAGACGGGAACGTCGTCCGAATGGACGGGAAGATGGGCCAGAAAAGAAGACCGGAGGACGGCAGGAAGAGACTCCTTACGCAGGCCACGGAGCGCCTGGCAACGGCAGATAGGGGTGGTCCGCCAGGGGGGCGACAGATCGAAGGAGAACGGCAGAATAGAGGGTGGGGGGATCCCCAGGGACGAGAAAATCTCGGCCAGAGAGGCAGCGAAATGCCACGTGTCAGGCCGGGGTAGCGCCTGGGAGATCGCGGAGAAAAGTAGGGACTTCGGGAGGCGGCAGATGCGAAGGTAACACTTCGCCATGAGAAGGCCCCGGCGAAGGGCCAGGGGGGGTGTCCACAGTCCACCTGAAGACTAGCGACAGGGGACGAGCGGAAGGCACCCGACGCCAGGCGAAGGCCACGGTGGAGAAGAGGATCCAGCATACGGAGTGCCGGAGAGGAGGCGGAACTGTAGACCACACAGCCGTAGTCGACACGGGATTGCACCAGGGAGGTGTACAGGCGCAGCAGAGTACGCCTGTCCGCCCCCCAGGTCGTGTGGGACAGATGACCCAAAAGGGAGAGGGTGCGGCGAGATGTTTGCCGCAACCGCCTAAGGTGTGGAACCCAACCGAAAAATCCGTCGAGGGTCATACCCAGGAATCTAACGGATGGGACGAGGGGAAGAGGAGTGCCGGCAAGGGTAAGAGCGAAGGTATGCGACAGACGGAGGCGCCGAGGACGGAAAAGCATACTGGAAGACTTAGAGGGTGAGAAAGCATAGCCAACCGAGGACGCCCAGCGAACCACCGCATTGATGGCTAGCTGGAGCCGACGTTCAGCCAAAGACGGGAGGCGGCCAGAGCAATAGATAGCCAGGTCATCGGCATAGAGGGAGCTACGAACGGATGTAGGCAGGACCGTAGCGACTGTGTTCATCACGAGTGAGAAACACAAGACGCTAAGGACACTACCCTGAGGGACACCCTCCTCCAACGGAAAGCGGTCAGAGAGGGCAGAACCGATGCGGACGCGGAAAGAACGGGCGGACAAGAAGTTATAAATAAAGGAAGGGAGAAAGCCTACGAAACCCAGGGAGCGTAAGCAGTCGAAGACCGCGCTCCGCCGGGTAGTATCGTAGGCCTTCTGGAGGTCGAAAAAGACGGCGAGTACAAATTGACGCCGGGAGAAAGCCTCCTGCACGTCATGGCTAAGGAGAAGGAGGGGGTCGGTGGTAGACCGGAAGCGCCGGAAACCAGCCTGGGTAGCAGGGTACTGGTCACTCGCCTCCAAGGTAAAGGACAGCCGCGAGGCGACCATCGCCTCCATCACCTTGCAGGCACAGCATGTTAGGGAAATGGGGCGATAGTTCGACGGGAGTGAGGGGTCTTTATCGGGCTTCGGGATGGGGACGACGATGGACTCACGCCATCGGTCCGGAAATGAACCCTCCAACCAAATCCGGTTATAGAGGTCCAGTAGAAAGCTGAGAGCAGAGGGGTGGAGATGCCGTAAAAGGTCATAGGGGATATTATCGGGGCCGGGGGCGGAGGAGCGTCGGGGGCGGAGGGCCTCCCGAAGCTCTGTCATGTGGAAGAGGTGATTATAGGGGTCATTCCTATGAGGTGGAAATTCCGGTGGGTCGCGGCGGGAGTGGGGGGAATCGGAACTGGAGATGGCTGCAAAGTGCGCCGCGAGTGCGTTCGCGACGGCCTCCGGATCGGACACGAACTCGTCGTCCCCGACCCGAAGCACCGGGGGTCGAGGGGGGACACGGGTCCCCTCAAAGCTACGCACCTTGCGCCAAACAGTCAAGGGGGCAGTCGAGGAGGAGATCCCGGACACGTAACTCCGCCAGGAGGTACGCCGGGCCAGTTTCAGGACCCGACGGGCCACTGCCTTCAGGCGCTGAAATTCTATCTTGTGCTCCAGCTGGCGGGTCCGGTAGAAGCGGCGGCCGGCACGGCGCCGCTCCTGAACGGCATGGGAGCACTCTGGGGTCCACCATGGGACGCTTCGCGGTCTGGGGGAGCCAGAGGTACGGGGGATGCAACTGGCGGCAGCCGAGAGGATCTTACTCTCGAGGAAGGCGAGGGCCTCATTGACGGAGGGAAAGGCAGGAATTGATGGCAAGATCGCCGTGCCCCTCGCGTATGCGGCCCAGTCTGCTCGGGCGAACAGCCAGCGCGGGCGGACAGAGGTGGGGGGGAGGAGACGGGTCGGGGTAAGACACACTGGGAAATGGTCACTGCCGGAAGAATCCGGCAGGACCTCCCAGGTGAACTCCGTCACGATTTCGAGGGAAACCAGGGAAAGGTCGATACAGGTGAAACTGTCATGGGCCGAGTGAAGGCAGGTTGGGGAGCCATCGTTCAGAAAGGTGAACTCGAGCTCGTCCATAAGGGAGAGAAGGGTCCCGGAGAGAAAGGTGGAGCAAACGTCCCCCCAGGCCGGGTCCCGACTGTTGAAGTCCCCGAGAATCAGAAAAGGGCGGGGAAGCTGGAGAATTAGGTCACGGAGAGAATCGGGTGGAGGGCGTACGTTAGGGGAGAGGTAAAGAGAGCAGACCGTGAGCTGGCGCCCCAAGAAAAGGCGCACGGCCACAGCTTGCAGGACTGTACGGAGCGGGAGGGGGCGGAAAGGGACGGAGCGGTGCACGAAGACCGCGGCGCCCCCCCTCCCCGCCCCATCGAGAGGCGGGGAAGGGAGCCCGCAGTAACCGGACACTCGAGGGAGGGAACGGGATCCCAGAATCGTCTCCTGAAGGCAGAAACACGCCGGACACCTGGAGGCCAGGAGAGAGGAGAGACTCTCGAGGCCTACCAGGAGCCCGCGGATGTTCCACTGCAGGAGCGAGGTATAGGGAGGGGTAGGAAGGTCAGCGTAAAGGATGATTATGGGGTGGGTGGGCCGATCGGGCGGCCCGAGATTAAAGAGGGAATCGGAAAGCCCCGGAGTTCAGTGAGGGACGCCGAACGAGGGCGAAGGCGAGGGTCCCCCCGACGAGGGGGCGATGTGGAACCAGACGCCGGCAAGTCCTCCAGAGGAGGAGTCTCCCGGACGTCCGGGGAGAGCGATGCAGAGAAGGGGATGTGAGAGGTATCCAGAATGCCCCTCCCTTCACCGGAGGTGCGGGGGAGGCAGGACTACGAGGGGGAGTGGAAAATAATACCTCACCCAGAGGCATTGGCAGGTCGAGGAGAGAGATGGGGCGGGTCAAACGCGGGGGCGTGCTCGTCCCACCCACGCCGACCAGGCGGGCGAGTTCCCCCTCCAGTGGGTCCATCGACCGGGCCGGAGAGGGGTGTATCTCAGCCTCCACCACGAGGGCCGACGGGGACCCCAGGGGGGAGCGTGCATAACGGTTGCGCAGTGGGGACGGTGAGGACACCGGGGCGGTAGGGCGAAGGGGGCGTTTGTGTTTAGGAGAGGAAGGTGATGCGAGGCTTATGGCGTCGAACCTTTCGGGGTCACCACTGGCGCGGCGCTTGCGGCCCCTATCCCTCCGTCGTGCGGCCCGCGTGGGTGACGGCGGGTCACGATCCGGAATGGGGGTGGCCGAAGGCGCCGGTGGAGAGGGCGTAGAAGGGGCAGGGGGGGTTGCCGACGAAACATCGGCGTTCGCGTAGGGAGCACGTGGGGACGCGCTGGTGGTACGGGGAGCCGCGGTAGGAGTCCGCTGGGCGGCAGAGGATGGACTGGGAGTAGCGGACACGGTGGGTGGAGGCGCGTTGGGAACCGCCGGTGAGGACGGGGTCCGGGAACGGAGAGCCTCGGCGTACGAGGCACCACGCCGGGCCTCGCCGCCACGCAACCGCTCCCGCGCCTCCCGAGCGCTGAGAAACTCTGATGAACAGAGGGCCCGAACCTCCCTTTCAAAGAGGAAGGACGGGCAAGAGCGGGATGAAGCAGGGTGTGGTCCATGGCAGTTGGTGCAGGAAGGCGGAGCAGTACAGGGCAAGGGGTGGGGAGGGCCGCCGCAGCGGACACACAACGGGGCCGGCTGACGGCAGGAGCTGCTCACGTGGCCAAACCTATTACACTGAAAACAGCGCGTAGGATCTGGCACGTATGGTCGTACTGAGAATTCGCACGCTCGTCTCTCACCAAATCCCCAGAATACCGAAACGGGGGGCACCAGTGAGTCGAAAGTGAGGAGCAGGCGAGGAGAAGGGGCAGTTGGGGACCGCGATCTGTCGGGAAAGCGGTACACCCTCACAACACCCTGGGAGGCGAGGTCAATCTGGAGGTCTTCCACCGGGATGGGTAGAAGACGAGCAGCGTAAATTGTGCCCTGGCACTGATTGAGGCGGGGGTGGGGAGTCACCGTGATCCCGCAGCCCAGGACATCGGGGATAGCGAGCAGAGAGGTGGTTTCGGCAGAGGAACGCGACCTTATCAAAATGGAGCCATCCCTCTGAGGCCGAAGGTCAAAACGCGCCGTCCCCGTCTTCCCATGGATCGCTCGAAAGAGACGTTCGTGGTTAGTGGGGAGGGGCTTGGAGGAGGAGGGGCGGAGGACGAGGAACTTGTCCATCGTCCTAAGGCCGAGTGAAGCCGTCTGGCCAAACACCACCGGAACTTCGAGGGGGCGAGAAGACGAGAAAGGCGGACGGCGACGTCGGGTCCCACGTCCCCCAGGGGCCGAGGGGGCCGGGGCGATGAGGCCTGACCGGAGTGGGAGGCGACCGGGGCCGCGGGCCTCCCACCTGAGGGCGAAAAAGCAGGTGGGTCCCTATCGGGACGTGGAATATGGGGGGATCCAGGGGTCGGGGGGTCCACTGCAGGTCCATCCGCTACTGGCGGGGGTCGGGCAGCGGCGCCACGAGCCTGGGGAAGAGAGGGAGAGGAGGCGTCGGCAAGAAGAGCAGACGGGGTGGGCGAGGGCTGCCGACTGCCCTTACCAGACCCACGGTCCAAAGAGGTAGTCAGAGGGAGGTCAGATGCACAAGCCGGGTCGTCAACGAGGTCCATTAGAGTTGTAAGTGTTTCCATAGAAAATTTTTATTGTAGTTTCGCGCCCGGGGCCGCGGGGAACCGATTACCCGGGGCCCAAGGGGACCAAGCGCACGCCGGCGGGGGGTGGGTGCCTCGTCCCATGCAGGTACCCCCGTTTCAAAAGGGGCCCTTGCAGCGTCGAGAGTTCCCCCCCGCCGGCAGCAAAGACCAAGGCCCCCCAGGGTCCCAGGCCTGGGCACCCTACCAGCCAACTTAGTCCGGCCCCGGCCATGGGGGCGAGACCCCCAGCGACCAGCCCCGGCAGCCCACGGGGCGCGCGAAGTGAACAGAGAAAGCAGAAAAACAGAGGGGGCAAGGAAGAGGGTAAAGAGGGGAAGACAGGAAAGAGGGGGCTGTAGGATAGCAGGGTATGCTAAAAGTCCACTTCGCAACCGGGCGGGGACCCGGCAGGGCCCCCAGCCGCGGCTGACCCCCCTCGCCACATGGAGGCAGGAGCCCGCGGGCGATCCACCCCAGAAAGACCGCCCGCGGGGAGGGGGAGAAGATTTAATTGTAAAGGTATTTAGCAGTTATTAATTTTCCCTTAATTACTAATAATTATAATTGTATAACTCTAATGATTAATAAATATTGATTATATTTTGATGTTTCTCGACTTCATTTCATTTAAAATTATTTTAAATATTGAGAAATTGGGTCAGGGTTCGATGATAAGTTTATAAGCTCATCAAGGGGTCGACGAGCTCAGAAGTTTGGGAACCCCCGATTTAAACAAACCTTTTAAACCAATCCATAAACTAAAATGGTTCATATATCGCGAACCCAATAAGCGCAGTAATTAAAATGTTACGCAATTCTGGAAAAAAGTTCGCCTAGAAAAGTAAAATTTCTAAGCATAAATAATTACCAATTAGTAATGATTGAATTTTTGTTTTTTAAAGTTTATTACAGTCATCAAAACAAATAAAATATCCAAAAGAAAATGAAATATTACCAATTAATTTTTTTATATACTTGCAGAAATTTAATATTTCTCGGTGAATTTATTTTCAGGCACATGTTCTACAGTAATTCCATATCTTCTGATACAATAAAATCATCAGACGGAGAACATTCAACATTTATTCGATATAAATATGGCTTAAATTAATGAGGGACGCGCGCGCGCGCGCGCGTGTGTGTGTGTGTGTGTGTGTGATCAGCTCAATTAAACCTTTTGATTACAAAGGTAATATACCGTATTATCATTCAAAACATGCAAGGAAGGAAACCGTGTAAGGGTTTCGGCGAATGAGGTCTGCCTTCCCCACAGTGGGGTGTGATCCCTGGGTGGAAGAAAAATTTCGAGGCATAAAAGCTCCTCGGAAGCCGTGACTCGCCGCAAAACTCAACCGACGACCGTCCCAAACGAAAGAACTCTCCTCAACACGGGAAAAATGTACAAATAATAATAATCGCGCGTCATCAAATAATGGGAGACAACTTTCGACTAATTTCCACTTCACGACCACTGTCTGTCTATCTATCTGGAGAAATAGAGGCGCGTTAACTTCACCACACTTACCAACAAATAACGAAATCGGCCCCATTCTAATATTCAATTCATTCTTTAAAAAAAAAAGAAGATGTGGTTGAATTTTATGTCTTAATTCATAAAAGAGAAAGAAAACTTGGCTAAGTTTTGGCATCATGGTCTACGTGCCTTCTACAACTTTACGAAATAATTTCTCCCTCACTTTATTTCTTCACAGTGACGTTTACTAACCCGTTAAATAAAATAAAGTCTTTAAAATATTACTTTACGGGAAAAGTCTCGCTCTTGTCCCCCCCTACCCCCAAAAATAATAACAAAACGGAGAATATAAATGGGAAAGCGAACTTTTTTTTGGACTCCAACAAACTACAAGCTTTGTTTCGGTCCGATTTTTATTTTTCAGTTTACATTTTCCCCTTTACACATACACACACACACACACACACACACACACACACACACACACATTTTCAAAGAGAATTTCATTTATAATTCCTTTTATTATAAATGTGAGTATTTATGAGAAAGCCTTTAATGTTTGGTATCTGTCTTCAATTCTCTTCAATCGTCTTAAATTGCCTGCAATTGTACTGGCTTTCTGTCGCTGCTTATGTATTACTTCATTTACAATCTGCAACGCGTATATATATATATATATATATATATATATATATATATATATATATATATATATATATATATATATATATAGACCGGGTGTCCGAGAATTATCTGTACAATTTTTGGCTGTTATTAAAAGTCAACCATGAAGTGTAGAAATTCCAGTGTTGTCCCATTTTACAGAGAATCTCTAAGTTTTTTCTGATACCACGTTTTGACAAGTTTTTTAGAAATGTACGCGGGTGACAGACATTGATGATTTAAAAGCAAGAATCACAGCTGCTATTGAGCGAATTGATGTGGATATGCTGCAGCGTACATGGCAACATTTGGAGTATCGATTGGATGTTTTGCGAATCACTAATGGTGCACATATCGAATGTTTGTAACAACGTTACTTTAATAAAAGAAACTTTTGAAAATACAGATTCTAAATAATCTTGTTTAAGAATTTTACGTGTGTTATCAAGAATTTTATTAAAAGATGAAATTGTACAGATAATGTTCGGACACACTGGAATTTCTAAAAAACTTGTCAAAACTTGGTATCAGAAAAAACTTAGAGATTCTCTGTAAAATGGGACAACACTGGAATTTCTACACTTCATGGTTGACTTTTAATAACAGCCAAAAATTGTACAGATAATTCTTGGACACCCTGTATATATATATATATTATCTTTTTATATGTATACGCATTAAATTTCAATTCGCCTTTATTTTATACGACTATTTTATGTTAAGCGAAATGTCGCAAATAACTTTTTAAGTAAAAACCGGAACAAGAATAATGCTCGTTAATTGTTTGCTTCCTTCCGGAAGAGATGTCACTCTCCGAAGAATCTGGAAATGTTAACATTTTAGCCTGAATTTACAAGCTAGGCGGCGAGTCGCGCGTAATGAAGGGGACAGAAACGTGAAATACAGTAAGAGAAGTGTTTAAATTTTAAACCATTCCACTCGCAGTAAATATTGCGAGCAAAAGCGCGTGAGAGTTGGGAGGGAGAGAGGATATTGTGAGGTTGTTTAACCTCCTTTGAAACGAATGAGATCAACAGCTTTAGGTGGCATCCGAATTATCCAAGGGTCACCACTACGTGCGTAGTGACCTTTGACTACCCAGATCGAATGTCGCTTAATCTCGCTCAGCTAAGGAGAAACGGTGTAGTCCGCAAAAGGATAAAATACCATTAGTTATATACCACCGCTGTCACTGCCTTCTTCTTTATGGTACTACTGGTACTACTACTACTACTACTACTACTACTACTAATAATAATAATAATAATAATAAATAATAATTACGAAGAGAAATTATTAAAGATTGTATTGAGGACGCGTTTGTGAGCCATATTTCAAAGTGTTTGAAAGAAACAGTGATATTATCTGGTGAATTGTAAACTTAAAATGAAATGTTATTTATTGTACGGTAAATCTAATTTAGAAAAATCAAAATTTATTTATTAAATTTACTTAAATTAACAAGCATCAGAGGATAGTGAATTAAATTTTGTCGTATGGATAATGGACGTGGCATAAAAATTCACCGCAGACTCGTCCTCGAAGATTCAAAATTCCAAATAATAATTTATTCGTAATAAAAGTACAATTTCCATAAAATTTGACAATATCTTCAAACGGAGAAATAACTTGTTCCAGTTCCAATACAATTTACGCGTCTGATGTGACATTGACATTTTTAAAATATTCTCATCTGAATATGCCGTTATGAAGCATGGAACATCTTCAGACACGATCAATGGAACTCAGTTTATTTATTACAGAAAGGAAACGACATTTTTAGGCGTTACAAAGATACGTCGAAGTTTTATAAATAAATAAATAAATAAATAAATAAATTATTATATATATATATATTAGTGATGTAGCGGATGTCATTTTTTTCACATCCGCGGATGCGGATGTTTGATTTCAACATCCGCGGATGCGGATGTCTACATTTTCGTTATTTTTTTGGATATATTCGAGATTTGTTGTTTAACGTATATAATAAGTTATTATATAGAGAGAGCTGTAGTTATAATGTAGTATAATTGATTAATTGTACAATAATTGCTGTACTTTTCTCTGAACATATAAAATAATATCAAGCATCTAACTAATATAGAAATCAATTAGTGAATTCCTCTGCAAATAAATTCGTTATATTTTGTCGAGTTTCAGCCACAATTAGAAACCATAATTGTGTTACCAGGATGCGGGACGTGAACCGAACTCAAATGCACCCCCACCGACCTCTTTCCCCAACTTCCACCCTTATAGAAAGAGATCTTTAATTAGCTTGATAACTATTTATATTAAGTTTAAAGTTTTACTAGGCATATTTATAAATGAGTAATTAAAATAAAGTAAACTAAGATGTTCATCGTTTAATGTTGAAACTTAATTATAGGAAGGTTATGCTTAAGGAACATTAACTTTTCTGCCTTTTCTGCTGCCAGTCTGTTTCTCTTTTCATCATATATTAATCCAGCACTGCTAAATAATCTCTCGCTTGGTACGTTTGTTGGAGGACAGGCTAAATGTTTCCTTGCAAGTTTACTCAAGTATGGATAGATATTCTGCGTATTTTTCCACCAACTAATAGGATTGTCACATGCAGCCAGGCGTTTTTCTTGGTGATAGCTCTCGATCATTTTTACTACATCTTTTGACATCGCGTAGGTCTCGTCATTGCTGCTTGACTCAAGAAACTGAGAGACAGATTCTGTGATAGATTTGCTCGTTGAAGGTGTTGGTTCTGTCACTGAAACTTTTATTCTTTTGGTGGGTGGCGAAGCGACAGATTCAAGAGATTGAAGCTCTTCAACTGCTTTGCCAAGTGATGATTTAACTCGTTCTAATGTACTAGGTGAAAATAACTTAGCTTTGTAACGTGGATCTAAGTAGGTTGCAAGAGAGTAACTTCATACAAGAACAGCCTCTCGTCTTGTCGCTTGCATCACTTTTGCGCACAATGAACTAGTTCTATTAATATAGTAGAATTTGATAATTTCCGCTTATTAATGACGTTTTATCTTAACGGTCCACATCCGCACGACATCCGCAGTCCAAAGTGCGGATGCGGAAGCGGATGGAGAAAATGTGCGGATGTTCCGCGGATGCGGATGCGGATGTGACCTACATCACTAATATATATATATATATACAGGGTGTCCCATAAGTCCAGCATCATAGGAGAAATTCATATTTTTCTATTTCTACAGGCCAGGCCGCTGCTGAATTTAAGAGACTGCATCCACACCGTGAACCAATAACACAGAGTTGTGTTAGCAGACTTGTTGCAAAGTTTAAGGAAACAGGATCCATAGAAGATAAATCACGCAGTGGACCTTCAAGGAGGTCCCCTGACGATGATACAGCGACTGCTATCTTGGCTCATTTTAATAGAAGCCCCAATAAGTCTCTTCGGCGATTGTCCGCCGAGACAGGAGTGTCGAAAAGTAGCATCCATCGCATTCTTCAGGCTCACAAATGGCATCCATATAAACTTCAGATCCTACAGAAATTAAGCGATGATGATGATCCCGACCGGCGGATGGAGTTTTGTGAATGGGCTACGGAACAATATGCTCGGGATGCCAATTTCCCATCCACCATTCTGTTCAGTGACGAGGCTGTTTTTTATGGAAATGGTGAGGTAAATCGACAGAACACCCGCTACTGGTCTCAAAACAACCCTCACTGGTATACCTCTTCAAAGGAACAAGGTGCATCTCGGGTGATGGTATGGTGTGGCATTTGGAAGGATCGCATCATAGGCCCCCTCTTTTTCGATGAACATGTCACTGGAGGCACCTACCTACGTACGCTCAAGGAAGAAGCATTTCCCAGTGTCTTGAACGAAGAAGGAAATTTCCCAACATGGTTCCAGCAAGACGGCGCTCCCGCACATTACAGCACCCAAGTAAGGGAATACCCGTACCAACAATTGCCTGGTCATTGGATAGGACGTCGAGGGCCTGTGGAATGGCCAGCTAGAAGCCCGGATCTCACGCCACTAGATTTTTGTCTCTGGGGCCACTTGAAAGCGCCGGTATACGCAGAGAAAATTAGGAGTGTTGAACATTTGCGGCAGCACATTATTGGGGCATGTAACACCATTACTCCTGACATCATTCACCGTGTGCTTGCTGACTGGGTATCACGTCTGAATTTGTGTACTGAAAACAATGGTGGACATATTGAGCACGTTCTGTAAATAAAAGCTTTTGTTTTGCCTTTTTTTATTATTTTTCGTATGATGCCGGACTTATGGGACACCCTGTGTGTGTGTGTGTGTTGTGTATATGTATATATATATATATATATATTACAACACACACAGGGACTTAGGTAGGTAGGTCTGGTATATACATACACACACAGGGTTGACAAAAGTAGATTGATACCTTCGTTTTTTATAGTTTTTATTTGATAAATAAAGTCAGTAGATAATGAGAGATTTATGAGTCAATATACTTAGAATGTTGTTGTTGTTGTTGTTGTTGTTGTTTGTTTTCCCCTTTCCATTATGTAAAGACGACACACATTTTGGCATTCCACTGACGAGCTTCGTCATTTGTTCTTGAGGACAATCATCGTGGTGTCTATTTACTTTTGTCAACACTACATATTATTAGTTGGAATACCGGAAATAAAATGATCATCATTTATCGTAATTTGTGGGCAACGTTTCGAAATCAACGAATTGCATCATCAGAGCTAAAATAAATATATACAATATACATAACACGCAAAACTAGTTATTAGCAAATACTGTGGCGTTTGACTGCAAATAGAGCGACTGTTGGTTGGTTGATTGGTTGGTTGGTTCTGACTGCTTTACTTTACAGTATTCAAATATAGCGGATGTGAGATACATTTTGGCTTTCCTACTTATAACTTCATGAGTCACAATTGTACTGGTAAATATTGCGAAACGTACGAATGTTAGTATAGAATATTTATTACTGAAAAAGTTGAGAAGCGATTTGCGAGGCTTTACAATTATGCTAATGGTTAATTGTGGTAAAGATTGTTTACTAAGTTTTGCGACTTTAGTGTGTGTGTGTGTGTGTGTGTGTGTGTGTGTGTGTGTGTTGAAACTCAGGGATCATATGTTGGGTAAGGTAAAAGTAGAAAATACCTTCATTTACAGTAATATGATATATTGTTTATACGATTCTTTAATCTATACCGTAATTTAAGCTGAATTGGCAATTAGAAATTATAACATTTGTTTCAAATTCTTTATTTTAAATTAGACGAAAAATTACATTCCATCAAATGACTTTCTTTATAAAAGTTTGTGGAAATTCATATGTAACTTGATTTCTTGGTTGGTCACACTGGTCATAAATACTCGCAACAACTCGACGGCTTCAGATTCTCTTTCACACACACACACACATGGGCACCCGCAGCTAGGGGCAAGGGGGGGCGCTTGCCCCCCCCCCCCCTGGAAATGCCCCTGGTGATGCTCGAAACACCGTTTTCAAATTAGGTACAACATTTACTTCAGTGTGCTTTTTTCTTCATTCTATCATGTTTCTGTTATAAATAAAATAAATGATTGTTATCATGTGCATTGTATGTATATTAGGGTTATGACATTTTTATAACCTCCAAAATAAAAAAGAAAAAATTAATAAAATAATAAATATTGGTTGCTCCTTGGCATAGCTATTGCAGATGGGTCTCTGTTCCAGTGATTTTCCAGAGTATTTAGTGCTTTTCGGTATTGTTGCAAGATATTGGACAATTTATGATAATCATCAGGTAACCAATCTAGAATGGTGCAATGCAGCTGTCTCGAATATACTATATTTGCTTTCGGGGTGACATTTTTTTTTAATTCTGAAGAATTAGGCCCTTCTTTATTGTTTTCAAGCAAAAGTTCATCGATTGATGATACAGGAAACAATATTTATGACAAAAAATTAAAAAGTCATAACCCTAATGTATATACAATATATATTTGCATTTTCCATTACAGAAAATGCAACACTAAACTTGCTTAGAATTAACCTGCTGGTTCCTAAAGGGTCAAAAGTTTTTTGCTTGCTCCGGTCCCTACCTATTAATACATTAAATTTTGCCCCCCCCTTGGAAAAAATCCTGCGGGCGCCCATGCACACACACACACACACACACTTTCGCTTCTGATGTATACCAAAAGCACTAAATCAACCGCGTATTAATTAACTTCTACAGTTTTAACTCGACTAATGAGAGAAGCTCGTAGATTCAGATGGCATCCTCTCAGATGGTATCCCATTAAACCCAATAATCATAACCATTAATATCTTGCCACGATTCCTCAACGAAAAACAAACAAACCATTTGACGCGAAACTATAGTAATTATAAATTATTGTATGCGAGAAGACCTATTTTACGTCGTTACGACTGCATATATATATATATATATATATATATATATACTGCAAACCCACAAGGAAAAAGAAAAACGATTCCAAGGCCTTTCGTGTATTCAGAGCTACACGTCATTCCCTGACGAGGTGTAGCTCTGAATACACGAAAGGCCTTGGAATCGTTTTTCTTTTTTCTTGTGGGTTTGCAGCATTCATTCATTTCACGTGTTTTATTGTGAAATTCATCCCATATATATATATATATATATATATATATATATATATGCGCGCTTCAGTGGTGTTGTGGTTAGCGTAGTTGACTACGGAACCATTGGCCCCGGGATCGAGACCGGGTGACGGCAGGCGGCGCGCAGCAAAACCCACCTGTTCATCTTTCCACACAATAAAAAAATTGGTTGGTAGATAAATGGGTACCCTGGGTAGCCTAGTGATGAAGACGCTGGGCTGCTGGTGGGGCGTGGTTCGGATTCCACGTGAAACTGTAGGTCAGAGGTGGTGTGACACTGCACTTATCAGTGCGGTTATTACGGTTGTTTAAGGATATCTTCTTACTAGGGCAACCAAATGCTATAAATGCTAGTGTAATGGCTATAAACGTCGCCAAATGCTATTCCTGTCATGTCTCATGCCTTCAATCAAGGGCGCAAAAAAGTAAGTTTGCTACGCCCTAATTGCGACATGTCTAGAACTGCTGCTTGGACTAGATGGATAGATGCATTATGTAATAACTTACATTTATCAACACTAGGTGGCTAAAAAAGCATTATTTTAATTATATTTAATAAAGTAATGATGATGTATAATTACTGTTGATAAAAAAGATAAAAACACTCAATTTTTTTATTATTATTAGAAATTAGGCAACCTTCACTACCAAGTTACAAACTAAACTAAAGCACCAGCTTCACTATCTGTTCAGACACGAGTGAGGGTGGTTGTGTTGCCTAGCTCTCCGTCGCTACCTTCGTAACGTTACGTGCTTCAACCCATAAGTGTTAGACTGTGGTGCAACCATCATGGAGCGATCTACGAGTGCAGTGTGGAAGTACTTCTCGAGTGTGTCAAACGATGTAGGGAAGTGTGTTATATATAATAAGAACTATTCACGAAAGGGAAGGAGTACCACTAACTTGAAAAAACCATCTGCCTTCAATGCACAAGAAGGAATATAATTAAGTGATATCTAGTGAAAATGAAGCTAATGAACAGTCAAAGAAGAAAAATGAATCAAAAGTGTCTCTTACACTCCTACAGGAAATGAAGTGTGCAGTGAAAGAAAAGAATCAGACGATTGAAAGTTGCTTCAAAAAATTCAAAATTTGGGATGCGAGTCATTCCAAATCAAAATCACTGGATTATCGCATAGCCGAAATGTTATATAATAAATGGATGACTTGCCATTCAGCCAAGTTGAGGACTTAGGTTTCATGAGACACATGGCTGAAACAGCTCCACAGTATAAAGTGAAACATCGTCAGTTCTACACTGATTTTGTTTGTGTGCAACGATAGCTATGACTTTGTTTTAAAGAGTGCTCAAAATTCTTGAGCGTCTAAAAGATTCGAAAGTATCATTGACAACCGATGCATGGTCAGACACGTCTGCTGGAGTGTCTTTACTCTCTTTGACATGCCATGCAGTGAATCAAGACTTCAAGAGAACCAATTTGGTGCTCAGCGTAATGTCACTTGAAGATCGCTACATTGGAGAATACTTGTCAGAAAAATTTGAGCAGATGCTTCAGTAGTGGGATATTGGCCATTCATCCATCCATTGTGTAATGCGCGACTCTGGAGCAAACACGATAAAAGCTTTGTTTCTCGCTGGCGTCCATAATATCGACTGCACTGTTCATAAACTCATAAACTGCAACTTGTAATCAAAAGTGGATTAACCTCACAAAAATATCTCCGTGACTTGTTAGCTAAACTTCGATCCATCACTACTCATTTCAACCATTTTACGATGGCGCAGGATGAGTTAAAAAAAATTCAGAGACGTTTAGATCAACCTGAACTTACAGTCATTCATGATGTCGCCACACGGTGGAATAGCACTTATCACATGATGCAGAGAACACTGAAGTTGAAGGAACTACTGAGTCTATACAGCGCTGCTAACTCCAAAATGCAACAACTCACTAACGTCGACTTCACTCTCTTGTCAAACTGTGTGGCTGTGCTGGAACCATTCGATGATATCACAAAAAGATTGAGTAGTTCCACCTCTTCCATATCCGAGGTTATTCCCCTCGTCGTTTCCTTGAAAAATGTGCTGCAACCTCGAAGTAGTGATTCTTAAGCTGATCGTGGAATCAAAGCAATGAAGGAGATAATGTGCACAGAACTAGCAAAGAGATTTGATGGCCTAGAAGCAAATGACATGTATTCTTTGGCTACCTATTTCGATTCCAGGTACAAAGCGAAATTTTTTCCGCTTCACATGTCACAAAAGGTGTTCATGAAAAATTGGGATATTTTTGTGATGAAATGGACAAGACTCAAAATTCATTGGACTCGGAGACAGCCAGTGAACCACCGGCAAAGAAACCACTGACTGATTTAGGCCAGGCATCAGCTTCTACGAGTAAATTAATAACAATAATGGACTCAATGAGTGCTCTATTGGCTTCTAGTAGTGATGACGAGACCGAAACTGAGTGAAGCAGAGACTCGCAAAAAATGATCGAGAAATATCAGAGAGAGAAAAGGATCGGACATGATGATGCTTTGGCTTGGTGGAGGTCAAATCAAAAGAAATACAAAAATTTGAGCAAACTGGCTCTGACATACCTTGGATGTCCCCCCTCGAGTGTTCCTAGTGAACAATTATTTAGTGGAGCAGGGATCATCTATGATGAAAAAAGGAATAGGCTGAAGGGGAACAAAGCTAAAAAAAAATTATTTTTGAAATACAGTCTCCCAGCACTTCAATTTAAATATAAGGGTTAAATAGTTTATACAGGGTGTTTCAGGAGAAAAGGTCAATACTTCGGGAGGTGATAGTATCGGTCACTGTGAGAAAAAAGTTCTTATGAACATGTGTCTAATTCTGAATGGTTACGGAGATAGAGCTGTTTGAATCTGATGCGCGCGCAGCTCTTCCTCCCCCTTCCCTCCCCTATAACCTTGAACCATGTAAGCTGTAATGTAAGCATGTAACATAAGCCAATCGACAGCTGACTGTTGCGAGCGAAATTGTTTGGTGTTTGAAGCAGTGTTAAGAATGCCACACACCTTCACACATGCCGAATATATAGATATGGTGTATATCTACGGTTTTCGCGATGGAAGTGCAACAGCTGCTGTTGCAGAATACCGTCGACGGTTTCCGAACCGCAGAATTCCGAATCGAAGTGTGTTTACCAGGGTTTTCAACACATTGCGTGAGATTGGTACACTTCCCAGCGTTCATGTTTCATCTGAACGTGAAGGTCAACAAGATGTGGATGAAGTGGAAAACACACTTCAGTTAGTAGAGCGTAGTCCTACTACTAGCTAACGAAGAATTTCTACACGTCTCGGTGTACCACACACAAGAGTATGGCGAACATTACGTGAGGAAGGCTTGCATCCATATCATGTACAGCGCGTACAACACCTTCAACCAGGAGACGCTGCCATACGACTGGAATTTTGTCATTGTGTAAATGCTAATCGCCGATTGCTTCGATTAATACTGTTCACCGATGAAGCTACTTTCACCCGTGACGGTATCAACAACACTCGTAACTCTCATCGGTGGTCAGACGAAAATCCAAATGCCACTGTGGAAACAAATTTTCAACATCGCTTCTCTGCCAATGTGTGGTGCGGTATCATCGATGATCAGCTGATTGGCCCTGTTACTTTAGACATTCGTCTTACAGGGCAAAGTTACCTAGAATTTCTGCAAAATGAATTGCCAGGACTATTGGAGGATGTTCCTTTGGCTACACGCGCTCGTATGTACTTTCAGCATAACGGAGTTCCTCCACATTCTACCCGTCTGGTGATGCAATACCTAAATCAAACTTTCCCTGGTCGATGGATCGGCCGCGGTGGTCCCATTCAATGGCCACCAAGGTCTCCAGACCTCTCTCCGTTAGATTATTGTTTGTTGGGGTGAATGAAAAGTCAAGTTTACAAAAGAAAGGTGGATACACGAGACGAATTGCTCGCGCGCATTTTGGATGCTGCTGCCCGCATAAAGGAACGTCAAGATCAACTCAGACGAACAACACGCGATCTTCGCACACGAGTTGCAAAGTGCATTGAGGTTGACGGTGGGATTTTCGAAAACGTATTGTAAACTGTAACAAATTTGTCATTTCTATATCTGATACCATTCAAAATGCCAATGTTTAAACATTAAATGTTAGAAACAGTAATTGGTTTCTCTTTCTTGATTACCATTAACAATGCTTTTGTATTTGTAGATTCAAACAGCTCTATCTCCGTAACCATTCAGAATTAGACACATGTTTATAAGAACTTTTTTTCTCACAATGACCGATACTATCACCTCCCGAAGTATTGACCTTTCCTCCTGAAATACCCTGTGTATATACATCATAATTATACACACCTTTCGAATGAGCGGTGGTTAGGGAAAGTTGTTGGTGGGATGCAAAACGCGTTTAGTCCTCGTCCCGCATCCTGGAAACGCACTTTTTACAGTTTAGATTATAGTTATCATATTGTAGACTGTGAAAAGTGTGGCTAAAACGCGATATTTTATTGTGTTGTTTATTCTTAGGTAATATTATGATGTTATAGGGTACGTAACCGCAACGGCAACGAGCTCTATTTGTAGGCTCTGCAACCGCAACCGCAGAGCTATGAAAAATGACAACCGCTACAGCACTAATATATATATGTAGAGGACCGACAAGAAATAGACTAACAAGTAGACAAACAAATTCTTTCTTCCACGCCATCATCAAACATTCTTAGAAGACACACGTGGTCAAGAAATCAGAAACAATGAAAACGTCTGTTTTGTCCCAAAAAGCCCGCGAAAGCAAGCCCTTAACAACTAAAGGACGCGTGGAAGGCGTCTCAAGATACGGCGGGAAAGTCGGCGTCACAGAGGTTATATAAGCGAGATTCCACTGATACACATTCTCACTCCTCACTCGCTCACCACTTCTCGTTTGCATTTCTCCTCACGGGTCACGTTTCTCCTACGTCCAGCACAACTTGTCACATCAACCGCCGGAGGAGCGGCCTGCTGTTCCTTCAAAGCTTCCGATTTATCATCAAATAGGACCCTTCCGCCGTCAGCCTGCAGAAGCACTTCTTCGAAGCCCAGCGCCGTTTCGACTTCAGTCGGCTTGTCCCTCAAGCATCATCTCAACTCTACACGAAGCGAATCAACACTTGAGGCGACCGGCGCCCGTTCAACAAACTTCAATGGGACGGTCAGCATCACCGCGGGCCTACGTTCTACAAGGTCAACCTTCAAGCATCTTCTCCATCTCAAGAGGCCTAATCGACACGACCAGCGCTCGTTCAACAAATTTCAATAGGACGGTCAACGACACCTCGAGCCTACAGTAATAGGTCCACCTGCAACACTTCAACAGGTTTTCATCGTCCCGGTAAGCTAAGTGCATCTTTTCTAAGTAACTCGTGAAGCCTACCTCAGCCTACCGCCGAACGGTAGGCTATACTCTCAAAGTGTGTAATTAAGCGTTCTAACTGACTCTCGTTAAAGAACGCAGTAGGTCTATTTCCCAATTCAAGTGTCATTCCAAAACCGTAATCGTGTAGCATCATGCTATTGTGTTCAATCATGTAATCCACAAATACTTTGCATCCGTTCATTTATGTGATTTATTTAAGCATTCATTATTGACGGCCGAATCCACTTCCCGTGTACTAAACGCAAGTGCATTCTTATATCATTTACTAGGCCCATTCAGTGTTCCACTTATGCGTAACTCTAGCCTACCTAATCCATTTACAGTGTGCCAATTTAACGTGCATAATTTCCATTATCATTTGGCTGCATCATTTATTCCATGTCCATTCATGCATAACCTTTAGCCTACTTAATCAGTGTGTTACGTATTCTATTCAGTGTACTAAACGGACGTGAATTCTTTGTCATTACTAGGCCCATTCAATGTTCCATTTTGCATGCCATTTGCCTACCATAAATGAATGTATTACTTGTCAATTAAGCTCTTAACCATTCCTCTTATTGGCTCAGCTCCATGTCATCTTATCATAATATAAAAGCAGTTAAACAATTGTTATTCACTATAATTATTGTCAATCATTTGTTATTCACTGTGAACAAATAACTGATTTATTTTTTTAATTAAATACAAAACAATAAGGTGCTTTTTATAACCTTAACAATATTTGCTTGGGTGTAATCCAAGCTGGTGACCTCGAAGCAATTCGTATCACTCAGAAATATTATAGTAGGCCTACTCCATTAGCCACCTTCAACCGGTGATACTGTAGGACATCATAAATTGTTAACCCAGCCTGTCATTATAACCATCAATTTGCATCAATTAATCACTAGCATTAACTTAGTCATTATCACCTTAAACCGGCTAAATCTAGGCCCACTATATATATATATATATATATTTTTTTTTTTTTTTTTTTTTTTTTAGTTCAGGAAGAACCGATTCGCCTCTATTTAAAGGGCATATCTCAGCGGAAAAACAAAGAAAAAGTGAGAGGAAAGACAGAGGAAAAAGAAAGGGTGGAGGGGACAGTCGAAGTGGAAAAAGACCAAGGATGACAAGGACTGCAGGGTCGAGCCCCATCATCCTTGGGTGCTAGGGCCGGGAGGGCGCACGTGAAACCTCCAGGAACAAGCACGTACAAACGAGCACAAAGAGCACTCAAGAGCACGAGCTTAGAACCCCCTTGCGGGGATATATATTATATATATATATATATATATATATATATATATATATATATATATATATATATCGAGACCATTATGTGATCGATAGTAGAAATAAAACGAGTCTAAGGAGAAGAGAGAGGCAATAAAAATAGGAAATTCATAGGTTATGAGGAAACGTTAAATGATTCTTCACATCGACCGTAAAATTTGTTCGAGGAAATAATTTTGCCATTTTAACTACGATGACAATAACAACTTCAAACTACATTTATTATTTCCTTTTTTTTTTCTTTGTCGTCGTCGTCTTTTCGACTTTTGTTTCTGCTTTTTGATGAAAATGGTTAGTTACGTACTCAATCCATTACGGAAGGACAGTTATCACTAGAACCCGGATGTTCAGCCAAAATGCCATCAATACCTCTTTTTTTTTGTCCGTTTTTGCATTTACGGGAAAAGGTGCCCCTTTTGTCATAAAGTGCCTAATTTGCCTTTATCCATTATTTTCTCGTATTTCTCCATTAGAGTCCTAAAATAGGCCTATCAGTTTCTGTTATACAGGGTGTCCCGTAAGTCTGGACCCATAGGGATTTATAATATATTTTTTTATTATGTTGCAGGTAAACCATGTCACTGACTAGAGAGGAGAGAGTTCAAGTTATTTTGCTGGTCGGGACCCGCAGTCACCGGGAAGTGGCCGAAGAATTCAACAATATGCATCCAGACCGCGCACCAATCACACACAGATGTGTTGGCAAGTTGATAGCCAAATTTAAGGAAACTGGATCCGTAGCTGACAAGCCTCGCAGAGGACCTTCAAGGACTGTTACGGAAGACGAAACCAGTACCAATGTGTTGGCTAGCTTCGCTGTCAGTCCCAAGAAGTCACTTCGACGCATGTCCAGCGAAACTGGGACTATTTTGTAATTTTATTAATTTTGCCCTATGGGTCCAGACTTACGGGACACCCTGTATATATATATATATGTACAGAAACGACGTAAGTAAAGAGGAGTGTTCTGCACACGAGGAAGAGAATTGGAAGACCCTGGGTTCGATTCCCGGGCGGGTGCCTTATTTTTCATTTGTTGGTTATTTCTCTTCCTCGTGTGCAGAACACTCCTCTTTACTTACGTCGTTTCTATACATTAATATACTGCGTGGTCATTGCAGTTAAATGTGTATATATATATATATACAGGGTCCGCAAAAAAAAAAGGAGCATGACGAAAATTGCTCTCACGCCCGCATTTTTTGCCGGACCCTTAAATGTTATATATTTAGCTAAAGATAAAAGAGCCCAGAGTTGTATAAAACAAATTTCATCAAAATCGGTCATAAAATAAAGATTTTATGGCCACAAGCGTGCAATGACTAAAACAAGTGAATTTCCGCGTAAAAATTTAATGTTTTTCTCATTACAAATTATTTTTTTCAGATGCCTAAATAATTTTAATCAATAAAAATGATAATATGCCCTTTTCTAAAGAAGATAAAATATTAATAAAACATTATAGACTTGATAAAAATTATGGCGCAATAAAATTATTACAAGAGTTTCCGAATAAACCATGGTCGAAAGGAGGTTTGGACAAGCTGTTAAGAAAAATCGACGAAACTGAAAGTACTGAAAGGAAACAAGGAAGCGGGAGGCCAAGATCAGTTCGAACCGAAGAAAACATCAGAGATGTGGAACTAAGAATTTGTAGTCAAGAAGGCAGACCAGGGACTCACGTGACACCGTCCAGAATTGCTAATGAGTTGAGCATATCCGAAAGTAGCGTCAGAAACATTATTAAAAACGACCTTGAACTAAAACCTTATAAACGGATACACGGGCAGAAATTAACTGAAATTAACGAACAGAAAAGAGTTGTTTGTTCTGAACGCATGTTAAGAAATATCACTCCCGAAAAAGTAGACCTCGGCTTTTTTACTGACGAAAAGAAGTTTACGGTGAACCACCGCGAAATTCCCAAAATGACAGTGTGTATTCAAGAGTTAATCGTAAAAATGAAATACCAGATGATAGACTTTATGCTACCCGTAATCATTTTTCTGCCAGCGTAATGGTATGGGTCGGTGTGTCTAAACTAGGCAAGACATCTGTTTTTTTCGTAGAGCCAAACATCAAAGTAGACGCCCGCTATTACACTGAAACTTTGTTGGAACAAATGCTGCCCGAAATGAGATGATTGGCGAATAATGGTTACTTCTTATTCCAACAGGATGGCGCTCGGGCGCATACCGCTAAGTCAACTATTGAATTTTTAGAAAATAATGTTCCTGAATTGCTTTACCCAAAAGATTGGCCCCCTAATAGTCCAGATTTGAATCCCGTAGACTACGGAATATGGGAAATGTTGGCTGAGAAAGTGTACAAGCATAAGATCCGAAATGTCGAACATTTGAAAGAAGTTATCGTACAAAAATGGGAAGAAATTACCCAAGATCAAGTAGATAAAGCTATAGATCAATTTAGGCCCCGATTACGAAGGGTTGTAGAGGTTTCTGGCAAACATATCGAACAATTTTTATAGTCTTATAATTTCGTTTTCTTTGGAAATTGTAAAATTATATGACATGTTGTAGTAAAACTTTTATATTTTTTTTAATTTTTGACGTATTGACATGAAATTTGGTACTAACTTAGTTTATTTGTTGCTTATTTGCCTAAAATAAATTATTTGTCATTATGTGTAAAAATAAATGTACAGTAAACATTTCTGGCAAACATATCGAACAATTTTTATAGTCTTATAATTTCGTTTTCTTTGGAAATTGTAAAATTATATGACATCATGTAGTAAAACTTTTATATTTTCTTTAATTTTTGACGTATTGACATGAAATTTGGTACTAACTTAGTTTATTTGTTGCTTATTTGCCTAAAATAAGTTATTTGTCATTATGTGTAAAAATAAATGTACAGTAAACATTTTCGTCATGCTCCTTTTTTTTTTGCCGACCCGATATATACTTACTTTAGGCGAGTTTGAACGACGGTTCAGGATCGACCCGCGGTCGACCCCTCTGCAGCATCCCGCCTCATTTGCGGGATTTGGTGAAGGAGGGAATCTGATCTCCTCCTGCCTTCGTAGCCAGCCACGCATGGCTGGTCAGGGACTTTGCACGGGAATCTGTCCAGCTGGTTCTTGAAGTTATTCAGGTAGGTGTGCTGGAGATTCCTCACTTCTTTTGGTAGGAAATTGAAAAGCTTTGGCCCTCGTATTCTGATGGTATTTTCCATCCTCGTTTTCATGGGAGCATGATATTTCCTTCTCTGCTGCGGAAGCTCCTCCAGATGATTCCCATTATTTTTCTAGCCGTTGTAATTTTGATGTTATAGTGCTCTCTGAATTCTGGATCCGACGACATTATTACTACAAGATCCCTGACTTGTGGCTTGCAGTTTTGTAGCATTTTTTCTGTAGCTCCTTGTTATTACCATATCCTAGATGTTGGAATTTTTTTTTCGTTGAATTTCATATTGTCGTCTTCTGCCCACTGGAATAATGTTCCAATATATATATATATATATATATATATATGTGGGCTACGTCGTGGCCGATGTGATGTCGTAACACCGCTTCCCGGCGATCAGCGAAGTTAAGTGACATTGGGTCTGGGTAGTAGTAGGATGCGAGACCGTCCCCTGCCCCTGCGCCCAGATTATGTAGCGACCCGTGGTTCGAATTCCACGTAAAGCTGTAGGTCCCCTCCGTCATATGACCTTAGATGTTGCGAAGGAGGTTAAACAACCCCAATTAAAAAAAAAAATATATATATATATAATATATGAAAATTATTTCACGAAACACGTGAAAAATATTTATGAAAAAAACCACGAGAATGGTGCTCAAGACGAACCGACAGTGTTCCTGAGGATGTCATTAGACGAAAGCGTTTGAGCACCATTCTGTGTTTCCTTTCCTTCGTGGTTTTTTCATCATATACGGTATATATATATATATATATAACAAACTGGCTATATATACAGTATATACCTTTCCTTTTAATCTTTCAAATGTTCGGTGCGATGATTCCTCATTTCACGGTGACGCTTGTCGCCCCTCCATTCGAGTTGGCCTGGTGAAGCAGTCAGTTGGTTTTATATTTTTATATATATATATATACATATACACACACATTTAACTGCAATGACCACGCAGTATATTAATGTATAGAAACGACGTAAGTATAGAGGAGTGTTCTGCACACGAGGAAGAGAAATAACGATATATATATATACAGGGCCGCCGAGAGGGCGGGGAAGCCGGGATAAATCCTCGGGGCCCGGAAAGAGGGGCGATAAAATCTAAAAATATTACTAAAGCAATTGATTAAATAACAGAGAGGAAATATAATTAATAAACATACATTTTATAGAGATAATCATAGTCAAACTGAAACAGATAAAATGTTATCTGCGGTCCACCACTGCCGGAGACCGACTGACAGATCTGGGAACCACTGTAATTGAAAGCCAGTTAGCCCGTACTTTAAATTTCATCAGAATCATTTACCACTTTGCTAGAGTGAAGGCAAAGAAAGTACACTTCTAATTATGAAAATCTTGCAGTAAACAATTGTCTTGCTTGCATGGACTGGTACTGCATTTGTAAATGTATGGTGATAGAATTAATATAATTGATTCAAAAAATAAAATGGTCATTTCCCGCCGAGTTGTTTATTCATAATGTATGTTTTGAATAGTGACTTGGACATATAATCAGTTTGCTTGTTATGTACACAAAAAACATTCATTATAAAATACTGAGTAAACAGACGGGGCCCATATACCAATCCTCCCCGGGGTCCGGGGCAGCTCTCAGCGGCCCTATATATATATATATATATATATATATATATATATATATGGAATATCATGCATGAACACGTACGAGTTTTTTCATTGTCGGAGTGAATTTTTCATCATGAAAAATCGTGCGTGCTCATGCATATTTCATTTATGGGACCCCAGTGTGGGTTAGCACGTAAAATGGCTCTGGACGCGAGTGTTATGCGTTTCTTCGGTTGTATAAATATATATGACAGGTTGTGTTACTTTTTATCCCGTCGTAGTGTTAGTGTAGTGGCGATCGCCCTCATCTTCTACAAAATATATATATATATATATATATATATATATATATATATATATATATATATATATATATATATATATATATATATATAGTCCGAAATGGCATTAATACAGTTTGCACTTCATTTGCGACGCTGTACTGCGCTTGTAAAACTATTAAAATGGGATATGTACATCGAGAAGGAAGGTTCCGCACAAGGTCTTCTTAACTTTAATGGACTGAGGAAGGATTCGGAATCAACCTTTTCTTTGCAGAGTTTGTAAACTTTATTGGTCGTCAAAAGCGTCATTAAACTTGACGATTTTGAACAGTTGGCAGAAAATACCCTATAAAGTTACAATGGGAAAATTTCACTTCCTTTGCTTGATTTCAGATTCTGATTCTCTCTCTCTCATATATATATATATATATATATATATATATATATATATATATATATATATATATATATATATATATATATATATATAGAGAGAGAGAGAGAGAGAGAGAGAGAGAGAGAGAGAGAGAGAATCTCATTAACCTCGTTGCAGTTCCGTGCGTTGGTATCTCTTCACACAAAGGTCAAACTGGTGTGTGTGTGTGTGTGTGTGTGTGTGTGTGTGTGTGATCTCTCGGGAGCCAAAACCTCCGAATAGATATTTTCAATATTAGTGCTTATAGTGTAGGAATGTTAGTACTTTTAACGTAAATCGCGGGAAGATCTAACTTAGAGAAAGTTTCATAGGTTTATATGAAGTAGTGATGCTCTCTTTTGCAATAAATGTAGTAGGAGGTGCTGGCCGGGTATGGCTTCAGAACACTGGAAGTTCTCAGATGATACGAAGCTTGACGAGATCTCTCGAGGGTCAAAACCTCCGCATAATCATCGTCATCTCCTGGGAAACTACTTAATTACAGTGGAACTTTAGTTTTAATTGTTGTACATCAAACTTCGCAATAAAAATAAATAAATTCGCAAGATAAACAAAAATTATGCCTATTATGCATTATTATTCGCCATTATACTGTATGGGGAATTCTTAAAATGTAAGTCTGGCCAGTTGGAGGTAGCCCCACGTAGCATGATCAACTATCGAGAAACTCATTTTTTGATCACTTTCCTCATAAGCACCTCTTAGCAGGAGACTCCCGAATTCGCCGTAGCAACAACGAGTGATCACTCAGGAAACACTTTCTTTCTCCATAAGGGACAAGTACACGGGGATAGATACAGGGCCTTCCGCAGATATCCCTCGCCGGAGAGAGATTTTCTCTACTCTCGTGCTGGCACAACACCGATAAATATGAACAACTCAATAAACCATTTGCCGTATAAACACCTTTTACGGCGGGTGACCCAAGCTGAAACTCGCGACATTCAAAGAGTTGTCAGACACACACACACACACATGATAGACATCCAATTACAGAAAACACACTCAAACACTCGCCTGAATTGTTAATGGACTACATAAGTGTTTTTATAGAAATGCATAATATTATCTGGGTAATTCCTACGCGAAGGACGCAATATACGATAAATCTTTGTCTTTGGCAGGCTACGTAGAAATGATGCAACGAATAAATAATAATAATAAATAGATAAAAAATTCCTTAAAAAATGCATGGCCTAGATTAGATTAGTAGTTTAGTATTCATGCTAGCCTTTATTTTCTACTGTCTTCTAACGCGTAACTGAGTACACGAGATAAGCGTACATATGGTGTGAATGAACTCTGAAGCTAAATTTCATTATATTATTTCCTACTTTCCTGTAAGCCTTCTTTCATCACTATTTTCTGTCGACAATGGCTGGCGGAGGAGGGAAAGAACCTTGTCTGTTCTATACTTTACTATTATTCTACTACTGTATTACTCTACTTTACTATTACTACTATTCCTGTGTGAAAGCTTTACGCGTCTATAAGTGTAAACATGGTCTAAGTTTCAGTATTCTTTCTTTTTTTCTATTGTTATTTCTAACTTTTCTACTTCGTTCATAGGATAGTCTACAGTGGATCTTTGGGTCTTTGTTAGTCTGTAACTCTGTAACTCTCTCTGACTACATCACTGGTTTTTCACTCTTTTGGACAAAAATAAGAGCAATTAATAATAATTCTCGCTTCTTTAATTCTTGCGCCTTCAAGACCCAACGTACCCGCAATTAAAGCCAACCCATTCATTTGGCAGCTAACAACTCAAAATAAATGCCCTCTTTACTCTCACGCACCCCCCCACCCCAACCCCACCAAATTAGTGGTAATTCTCTCCGTGCAAATTTGGCCTTTGAGAAGCACAGACAAAACAATATGCCGGAGAATCGTTCTTCCTCCTTATCGCCTCATTAGGGAGAAAATCAGCTCCCGAAAGCCTTCTACTAACGAAATATTAATCAACTTTCAATCCTTTATGAGAGAGAGAGAGAGAGAGAGAGAGAGAGAGAGAGAGAGAGAGAGAGAGAGACCTTTCGGAAAGGTTTGTTATTAAACGTGTATTTTTTTTAATTATTCTAGCAGTAGTAGATAACCGAGTAGAAAAGCATAAGGCTCCCTCCCCAGAGGCAGGTACGAAAAAAGGTTGAAGAAAATACCTTGACCCTGAAAAAGTAGCCAAGAAAATAAGAAAATTTAACAGGAAAGAGAATATATAAACTAGCTCGACAAATACGTTATGCGCTCGCGCACACACACAGATGGGATGGTACATGTAACGTTATTGGCAAACGTTTTGGAAAAATAGTTTCCATCTTCAGTGCTAAAATTTTTAAAACGATCAAATAATTATATGTAACAACAGTTACATATAATGAAATAACGAGGATATAAGGGATGCTAAGATATAAAATTAAACAAATACCTAAAATATATACAAAGTATTTACTTAGGAATACATTTAGAAATTCATTAGTCGGACTTACCAGAATTTAGCGGGAGGTTATAAAATGGAGGTTGCAGGAAGGCGGTCTATTAAATTTAACATAGATACTGAAGGATATGGACTACATTTCAGAAATTAAACTGAATAGCGGTAATTTTAATCGTGACACAGGAGGATTTATTTCATTATGCTTAAGTTGAAGGCGGACCAGTAGTCGTCGAAGGATGTTTTTAGTGAGAATGTGTAAAGACTGTAGAATACGGAGATCGGTTGGTTGGTTTGCGTAATCAATAACGTTGAAACAGGTTGGATGTACTGGGTGGTCGTGAAGACAGCACTGGTCTTGTATGGCTGAGTTTGATGGTTTATTTAAGGGTTGTGCGGCTCTAGTTGAAGTGCCGCGATGTTCAACCACTCTCGTTTGATAGTGGCGTAAGGTACTGCCAATATCATTCGCTTTGCAACGAACACAGTTGAAAGAGTATAAATAATGTGGATGAGACAAGGGCTTGAGGGAGTTTTTCTTCGCGATTAAAGTATGATTTAATACTACTGTTATTTATGAATAAGAGTTAAAAGTTGATTTAGGGGTTGAGAGGCGAGAAATAATGTGTATCCTTTTTAACAGTGGGAATACGGGGAGGTTGATAAACGTTATTGAGGAAGTTTCTGAGTAGGTGTTTTGGGAAAGAATTATGAATGTTGAAATTTTGAATACTATATACTATTGAGCTAAAATGTGTCTGTGTGTCTGTCCGCTTTCTTCGAAACCAAGCACAGACTAAACGGCGCACATCGGAAAATTCTGCAACCACCACCAACTGATAGCCCATGAGCTACCGATGTGCTCTGTCAACTTTCCCGGTTCTAGGTCACTCCGCGGCCGAGCACGAGCTATTTAATATCTATTACAAAGTCAACAAAACTATAGAAAAGAACACAGCCATGAAAATCTTAAGCTTCACAAGTCAATCGGATGTGAAGCAATTGGGGGAGTGGGGGTGGGGGTAAAGGGGAGAGGGGTGGGGAGTAATGGGGTAATGGCGTTTTTTACTTTTGTGGGGGGGTAATGGGGGAGTGGGTTGGGGGGTAATGGAGTTTTTTTTTTACTTTTGTCGCTTAGCCACTTCTTCCTATGAGGGCCTCATATAATATAATTTTAAATCTAGAACCAATAAAAAAAATACATGAAAAAGTGAAAAAAAATTTATTATTATCCATTCAATTTTAAACCGTATCAGAATATACAGCTAGCTGTGACATATGCTGCTACATATACCGTGGCATATACTGCTACCTGCCCGGAAGGCGATAGCGAGCTACCGCTCGTGACTTCTATTTCTTTATGGAAGGATAAAGTAGAAGGAACAGATAGGGTCGGTGCCGCGGTGGATACCAATTTATTAATATTGATTTTATATAATGATGGGATGTGACTCGGATGGTTTCTGATATAGGGGGTACTGAATGTATTTTCTTTTGTTACTTTTATGTCTAAAAAGAAAGAAGGGTATCGTTGGTTTCGTCGTCTTTAGTAACTTTGACGTATCTGTATTAACTTAATAGACCCGCTTTTCGCGGCAACCTCTACTTATAACCTCCCACTAAATTCTGGTAAGCCTCACTAATAAATTACTTTATAAAATATATTTCTATGTGACTACTTTCTACGTATTTTAGCTATCTATTTACTTTTTATCTTAGCATCCCTTACATCGTTACTCTTTCACTATATTTAACTACTGTTTACTATTAATATTTACGCATCATAATTATTTGTTCATTTAAAATTTTTTAGCAGTGAAGATGAAAACTAATTTTTCGAAACATTTGCTAATAAAACTACAACACGTACCAATTCACACACACAATATATATATATATATATATATATATATATATAGTGGGTGGGCTACGTCGTGGCCAATGTCGTAACTCCGCTTCCCGGAGATCAGCGAAGTTAAGCGATATTGGGTCTGGGTAGTAGTTGGATGGGAGACCGTCCTCCGCACCCAGATTATGTAGCGACCCGTGGTTCGGATCCCACGTAAAGCTGTAGGTCCCCTCCGTCATATGACCTTTCATGTTGCGAAGGAGGTTAAACAACCCCAATAAAAAAAATATATACATATATACAGAGTGTCCCAAAACAACGTATACATTTTTAAAAAACTTATAACCGGCGAACCCACTAACAGATTCAGATGATTTTTATTTTTTTTATAGCCTATAGCCTAAGGAGATACAACAGCGAAATTGTTAACAGCCTTGCCTAGCCTAAGGAGATACAAAATCGAAATTAGTAATAGCCTTGCCTGCCTACAGTAAACATTGGAAATGGAAGTGTGCGCTTATCATTTGAGCAACGAAAATGGATACTAAAGTCGTATTTTAAAGTTGAGAAGATATCAAAGGTTCAACAACAGTGGAGAGACAATTTTGGAACTAATCCTCCAACTCGACTTACCATTTCACGTATCTGTGAGAAATTTGAAGTATACGGTACTGTGCATGATGTGTGCAAGCAAGCGACTGGGCGTCCAAAGACATCAACAGATGTTAACACTTCTAATGAAGTGCTACAGGTATTCAACCGATCACCAAGAAAATCTGTGAGACAATGTGCTCGTGAAACATGGAAAAGTAAAAGTGTCCACAGAATTCTGAAGAATGCTAAATGGAAATATTACATCCCGAGATTATTACATGCCTTGAATGAGGATGATCCGGATCGCAGAATCCAGTTTTGCGAATGGTTTCGAGTAAAAAACACAGAAGATGGCCAATTTGCGGACAAAATTGTGTGGTCTGATGAGGCTACATTTAAGTTGAATGGTATAATTAATCGTCATAATTGCACATACTGGTCACAAGAAAATCCACACATTTATGTGGAACGACATGTAAATTTACCGGGTATAACTGTCTGGTGTGGTTTTTCTTCCAAAGGTTTGGTTGGTCCATTCTTTTTCCATGGTACAGTTACCGGTCATAGCTACCTCAACATGCTTCGGGGAAAAGGTTTTCCTGCAATTCGACAGTTATACGGAGATGAGGACATTTACTTTCAACAAGATGGAGCACCTCCTCATTACCATCAGGACGTCAGGAACTACCTTGATGAAACATTTCATTATCGGTGGATCGGACGACGAGGTAGTATCGAGTATCCACCACGTTCACCAGATTTGAACCCACTTGACTTTTTTTATGGGGTCATTTGAAAAATGAAGTATACAGTAGAAGACCTACATCACTTGAACAACTAAAGAGCACAGTTGAAGAAGCGTGTAGAAATATCCCTACAAACATTTTTGTTGAAGTCTGCCAATCAGTGAATCAAAGAGCGCAGTGGTGCATTGATGTCAATGGTCGACATTTCGAACACTTACGTGTTTAAAACAAATTAAACTATCTATTATTTCGATGTTGTATATTTTACCTATAAAAAGAAATAAAAATCATCTGAATCCGTTAGTGGGTTCGCCTGTTATAAGTTTTTTAAAAATGTATACGTTGTTTTGGGACACTCTGTATATATGTATATATATCTCGGTTAACGTTCGTTTTGCTTCCGCTCGAATTTTTCATTCTGACGAAGGTCAAGTTTGTTCCTCCACCTTAGACCTACAGCTTAACGTGGAATCCGAACCACGATCCATCACAGTTGGTCAGAAATTAATGTCCTTTAACCGTTTATCCTGCCTCCGTATTTATGAATCCGTTTGTATAAAATATTTAAACCCCAGTCTTAATCTTGATTGTAGCCGTTAGGTTTCCCTGTTTTTACTTGCTTTTACAGATTTTTTTATCTTTTACTGATTTTTGCCTAAAACTGATTTTTTTTTAGCTTTTATTAATTTTATTTTATACCGATTTTTCTTTTACATATTTATCTTTTTATGATGGTGTAAGCTTAGGTTTTTACCATTTATATCTAATTTTATATCTAATTTTACCGAGACTTTATTCCTTAATTGCTTTTTCTCACCGCTTTATTTTGTTATTAGGGTAGACTTTTCTTTTAAAAACTTTAAGTTTTCATTTTGGTTAACTTGGGTTTTACAAATTCTAATTTTTCTGTTATTTATTCATTTTAGTTTATTTTTATATTTTTTTTGATAAGCCCGATGATATATGCGCCTCGGTGGTGTAGTGGTTAGCGTCGCTGACTACAAATCCATCGGCTCCGGGATCAAGATCCGGTGACGGTAGGTGGCGCGCGGCAAAACGAGGCTGTTCATCCTTCTACAGGGTGTTCGAAAAGTCCCATCACCCCCTACAAAATGTACGTATTGTAATACCAATTTTATTTTTGCGTGATTAATTGATTTATACGTGGTAGGTGTAATTTAAGAAATAAGTCACTAGCAACAATTACTTCAATTGCGGTAAATACAGAACTTTATTAATCAAGAATATCCGTGTGCGCACCATCATTTTCGTTTCCGCGTGTCTGTATCGCTTACTTCATTAATAACATATGACGGGCGGTATGGTTTCATGCCGAGATCTTTCGTCATGCGATGTCTCATTGTAGACACGGGGACTGCGAGTTCTTGCGATCGTTTCCGAAATTATTTTTTCGGTGAACGAGCCACCGATACAATCACACCTTCATATTGTTTCGCTCGCGTTGTTGGTCTTCCCGACCGTGGTCTGTCCTCGATGAAGCCAGTTTCAAACAGCTTTTTCTCCCAGCGTAATACCGTCTTGTTTGGTGGTGCGGCCTTATTGAATCTTGCGTTGAAATCATTCTGGATATTACGCGTCGTTTTGCCAGTATGTGACCTTTCATGAGTCCATGTGCTCATCACGACCCTTTCCTCCAGAGCGTAAGTGGACTGGTCTGCCATTGTTCACAACTCTTAATACTTGGAAAAGAAAAAAAAGTCAATGAATCACATTCAATTAATCACACAAAAATAAGGTTGGTATTACAATACTGTATGTATATTTTGTAGGGGGTGACGGGACTTTTCGAACACCCTGTACACAATAAAAAAAAAAATTGGTTGGTAGATAAATAGGCACCCTGGGCAGGTGGTGGGGCGTGGTTCGGATTCCACGTTAAACTGTAGGTCTAAGGCGGAGTGACAAGCTTGAGCTTCGTCAGAATGAACGATTCGGGCGGAAGCAAAACAAAGGTTATACAGTGTGTGTATATATATATATATATATATTATATATATATATATATATATATATATATATATATATATATACACAGTATATATTGAGGTATTTGTGGGAACAAACAAGTGGCCAATTAATTATTATAGACGATGATGCATCAGCCTAAACTAATAAATGAATCCTGAAAACGAAGTTGATGTAATTCCAATCCAATTTCAATTAACTTTGATGACTGAAATCATAATAAACTTTGTCGTAGTTTCCAAACAAACATTAAAGCAAATGTAAAGGCTTTCTCTATTGATTTTAGCCTTTCTTTTAATGAACGCCTTTCAATATAATTGTTGACGTTATGTACGCTGAAAAGCAGAGATTCATTAATTACTGTTTTGACAATTCATCGGATGTAAGTCATACACGATTAATCAGTTAAACACCAAAATATATTTTTTTAACAAAAGTTTAAATTACAATGAACTAAATACTGAAAATCAAAACTGAACGAAAGTTGTAGTAAAAAAAACAACTTAAAATTATGGAGACAATTTCAGAACACTGTTAAATGTTTTGTTAATTAAACTTGGTTAACTGTTTGATGTCGGGTAATAAACTGTTCCGATAAACTTAGCAGGCAAACTTTTTTCATAATTGTGACTGGACTCCGTTATGTTGAAGTTTCACTTTCCGCCGCTTTTCGAAAATATCGGATGAAGACCGGTAAAGAATTATTGACAACTACGTTAGAAGAGACTACTACTTTACGTCTTGGAGATACGACGTACTACTACTGCCTACACCATCCAAGAACTTACTCCTTTAATGGAAGACTTAAGCGATTACTCGCTGCCGGAGAACGACTTCGGAGAAGTTATAACGAACTTATTGATTTATGGTGATGGTTCTCGAGGCAAATCTCCTACCATATAACGATATATAAAACATCCTTGAAAAAAGAGCCAAGCAAACCATATATTTCCGTGCGTAAGTGTAATAACTTGTCCGCTTCTCCGTGAATCAATTATGGTAAAATGTGCGAAAAAAAAAATGTGTCCGAATACTGCCCGTGGTATAGAGGTTGGATTTTACATTCACACTCGAAAGATTTACGGGCAGAGATCACTCGGTCATAGGTTAAATAGCATCATATCTGGTTAAATAGGCAGAAACTTATCCGTTTTAGCAGCCATTTCAAAATATGCAGTTATTTCTTTATTTATTCTCGGTAACAACAGTTTTCTTCGAAAATTTTCTCCTATATCTTTATCAACAATGTAGGAAATGAAGAGAACGTTTGTTATGTACCATACCCCGTGCCCCGTACCTCAGAAACGATGGATCTCCATCCCCCGTGCGTAGTATTCACTATTCGCCACCATATTCACCCGAGAGCAAATTGTGTTTTGATCGTAAAACCTCGCGACGAGCAAAGGTTCTGTGACATTCAGCACGCGACAAATTTTAAATGCCGCTACATCAGTTGGGACGTTCCTCATTAATTAGAAAGACTGCATTTTGAGATGAGAAATACAAAATGCTGTTATGAAGATCGACGATATAACAGGACGGACGCTTAAAGGCGCGCAAATGAATATCTCCCGATGCGCATCAAGGAATACATCTCGCATCAGTCTGATACATACTCAGCATTTTACTACGCCTGGTACGCATACACCAACGTAATATGGCAACGTATGTATGTACCAAAGAAATACTTAATGTGTCGTAAAAAATGCTTAAATGTAACAATAATTAATTTTATTAAAATTATTATTATTATTATTATTAAATTTAACGTAATAGTAATGAATATAAACTAAATTTTATTTATTATTAATCAACCTGCCTGAACCAACAAATGTTGATTTCATAACTCTCCAAAGCACATTTTAACGTATTTAGAAGCACGACACGCTGTCGATACGAACATAACCAACACTGACGCAGAAATGTTTTCCTCCCGTGACCCACTTAATAATTCCCAGATTAAAAAAAAAAAATGCTTAAAAATGTCAAATGAAAATGAAAAATATTTTCCGTTTATCGCTTCCGATTCTTGTTATGGAAAAGGTTGGGAAAAAAACCCCTATGTTTATTCTGGCTTTATCGTTTCAAACTTTTTATTTCGAGTTAACAAAACCACTTTAAAATGCATTTATCGACTCTGACAAAAAAAAATCGTATCTCTCAAATGTTACATCAAAATTAGATTTTAAAAGTTTGAAATCGATCGGTCTCGATGAAGTGGCGTTATTTATCTTTCTCTGAGGCAAAAGGTCGACACTCGAAAGCAAGCAATTTCGGAAACGCAACATGGCTTCTGCCCTTCGTTTCGTGTTAATGAAATAAAAGCAGTCCGCATCCGAGCCTTCCTCTAAAAGAACCCAAAACCCCTTTGATGGATACACGAAACAGGGACGCGCGAATTGTGCCACAATGCAGCCGGGTTCCATATTGTCATGATGTACAGTGACGCGCAAAATGAATAGTTAAACTCAAAATAACTCTCATCTTCGCGTTTTAGGACCCCCAATAAATAAATAATTTAGCACAACAACAACTCACAATTATCAATCTATTAAATAAAACATTCTAAGCTATATATACACAGGGTGGCGCAAAAGTCGCGCATCATAGGAATTTTTAGTGTTGACTGATTTTCAGTTTTGTATTTCAGTGTTGACTGATTTTCAGTGTTGTATTTCAGTGTTGACTGATTTTCAGTGTTGTATTATGATTAATACACAACGAACTAATGGTGGAAATACAATATATATTAATATTAATTAAATATTATTATTATTATTATTATAGATATGAAAATACAGATAAAGTGATTACTGAAGATATATGAATAGAGTACAAAGAATTGAATGTTAGATACGAGAAATGAACAAGTAATACGTAGAGTAATGTACATTTAATCCTATATTTTCATTACTATTCCACTATTAATCGAGATTTCAACTTGTTTTTAAACAAATTTACGTTCGAAATATTTTTTGTATCACCACTTAAATCGTTCCACTGATGAGAGTGGATTTCTTGATGAATTACAAAATATCTATTTACCCACTGCAAGTTAATGATTTCGTTCTTACGCTCATAAATAAAATGTGCCGGTTTGATTACGCCTTTGAGCTGTAATAGTTTTAGCTCTTTAACCCTATATGGACATAATTTTCTGTAGGGTTAAGTTATAAATGCGTGTAAATGAAAGGTTAGAAATTTGTAATAGTTGTCCATATACTGTAGGGTTAAATAAGGCGATTGAATGATCATGGAAATCAGCATCAAATAATAACCTTAGCGCTCCTTTTTGGATGACAAAGATACTGTTTAATGCGTCGGTGATTCCCCAAACGAGGGTGCAGTACGTTATATAAGGAAGAACGAGAGTATGATACAGAGTCAATAAAACCTGTTTAGGGACTTCGTGTCTAAGTTTAAAGATTACGGCAACGCTCCTTGAAATCTTTTTAGAGATACGGTAATTTATACGATCCATCCATCCATCGTGTTCCGCCTATCAGGCAAGTCCAACTCGCGCGTGTCCCGCCAAAGTGTTCTATCCTGAGCTATCCTTTTCATCTCACGGTAGCTACTGCCTGCCTTCAAATCATCCAGCATTGCTTTCCTTTTCCTTCCCCTCGGCCTTCTACCTTCATATCTACCCTCTATCACCTCCTTCAAAAATCCTTCTCCTCTCAACGCGTGTCCGATCCATTTCTTCCGTCTTTCTCTATCACCTTAATGAGTCTTCTTTCCTCCCCCACCCGTTGCAGTACTTCCTCGTTACTTCGGTGTTCCCTCCGGCTTATCTTTCGCATACTTCTCCAAATCCGCATTTTAAAACTTTCCAGGAGTGATCATTCCATTACAAATTCTTGTCTAGCATTACACCAAGAAATTTTGTCACATCTTGGCGATTTCATCAACATTTAGTTCATGAAGATACGCATCTCGTTTATTTTCGCCACATAAACAAAGATTAATTATTATTACATTTAATACGTAAAATTCTTTTTTCTCAACACTCATTTCTTTACTCTCATTTTTACATCTAAAAAAAGTTTGTTAATTTATATTTAAAAAATGTTTTTCTTCCTGAAGAGTTGTTGTTGGTTAGCCGATCAGCCCACCCTGATCGAGCAAGCCGGCGGCACGCGGGTAACCGATCGCCCTCTCCGGAGTGGATCAGAGGTTCGGCGCACTAGTGATGTTGTGTTGTGTTCGTTGTTGTGCTAGAGCGGTACAGTCTGTCATAATGTGTTCAATTGTTTGTGGTGTGTCTGGCACGAGTGGCAGGTGTAGTCTGTGGAGTTGTCTAGTCTGTGTTTATATGTCCGTAAGTTGGGGTGATGTCCACATCGGAATCGTGCTAAGTTAACTCGATCCGATCTGCTCAGGCTGATCTCTGACCTGTTAATGGGTGGCGGCTTCGCACCTACGACCGCATTCGGACCGAGTCGTGTCAGTGCTTTGTGGGTTAGGTGTGTGGGTATGTGTTCTCTGTAATGTGTGATGTCTGTGGGACGTGGTATGGAATGCAGTATTTGGTTATAATGTCTCTCTGGTGTTACCTTAATGGTGCGAGGTGTCGGTGCGTGATTGTACATGTAATGCCAAGGGCGTTGTGGGTTAGTTGTCGCTGCTGCCATGAATTATGTTCCCCTCATGTCTAAATGTTCCCTAACTTTCAGTATTTTTGTTTCTGTGTGCAGGTGTTCTATTGGTGTTGTTTGAGTGCATCCTGTAATGATACAAAGTGCGTTGTTTTGTATTGTCTGTAAGGTGCTTGTGTGTGTGTTTGAGATAATGGGTGCCCAGCATGGGCTAGCATATTCCATAACTGAGCGAATATGTTTGTATATGTTTGTATATGAGTGACGATGTTTCCTGCTGGCGTCCAAAGTTTGTGCCTGTTAGTACCCTAGGCGTGTTAAGTCTTGACGTACATTTGTTTTTAATATCATGAATGTGGTTTGCAAAAGATAATGATGTGTTGTATGTGACCCCAAGTATTTTGGTCTTGTGAGTGTGTGGAATGTTGTTGATGTTTAGTGTAAGCTGTGGATTTATCTGGTGTTCTTTGGTGTTCCTTGTAAGCAAGGTGATGGTTGATTTTGTGGGCGCTACTTTGAGTCTATTGTGTGAGAGCCAGTCTTGTATACTGTTTATGTATGTTTGTAGGTTATTTGTAGCGGTGTCGATGTTGTTGTGGGTGGGTGTTAGAGTGATGTCATCTACATTTAATGATAAGGTAAGTATGTTATCTATGGGTGTTGGAATGTCATGCATGTATAAGTTGAAGTGTGTTGGTGAGAGAACAGAGCCTTGAGGGACCCCGTTCGGAAAAAGCTTGTTTTTGGATGACTTGCCATTAAATGTGATATGCGAGTATCTTCCTGAAAGATAGTTGCTCAGCCACCTTTCGGTGTTATTGTGCATGTGTGTTGAGTATTTTGTTTATGAGAGGGAAGCGTGGGATAGCATCAAATGTTTTACTAATGTCTATTGTTGCTAATAGTGGACGTTGAGCTGGTCGTCTGGAGTTGATGCCATCCATGATGTGCTGCGTGAGGTTAGTGAGTAATGTCGTGGTTGAGTGGTGAGGTCTGAATCCATGGTGAGTAGGCGATAGTGGTATGTGTGGGTTGGTGATTTGTAAGATTAGTCTTTCTGTTACTTTGGAAGGTGTGCATCGTAAAGTAATGGGTCTATAGGAAGCTGGTTCTGTTAGATTTTTGTTTGGTTTGAGTAGTGTAATAATTTTACCTTGTTTCCATATGTCAGGAATAATACAGTGTTGGTATGAATATGTGCTGATATTTGTGAGAGCTAGTATTCCCTGTGGGCCCAAGTGTTTAAGGTGTATGTTAGATATGTTGTCTGGTCCAGTAGCCTTCGAATTCTTAATGTTTTTGATGATGTTGGTGGTCTGGTCTGTATTGAAGGGTGTAATGGTCATGTCGAGTCTGTAGGTTTTCTTGTGTCTGGCTGTTTGTCTGTCTGCGTGTTTCTGGTTGTTGTCTCTGTTTAACTGACTTATCTTTGCGTAGTGATTAACTAGAATGTTAGCTTGTTGTGTGTATGTTGGGATATTATTTTGGCTGCGACAGATAGCCGCGTGTGAGGTGTGAATGCCGCTGTTAGAGTGGGTAATGCTGTTTATAGTCTTGTATAGCCTGGATGTATCTGTGGAGTGGTTTAGTGTTGTTATGAATTCCCTAAATGTTTCTGTTTGTTTTTCTTTGAGTTTGTTGTGTGGACTGGTAGTGTGGACTGGTGGCCTTCCCTATCACTGTCTGCAAGTAAACCAAATCCCAACACGCTTCTTCAGTTTCATACAATTTCGTGGAATGAAGAAAATAAAGTTGGTCAATAAATTTAGAAAAGAATGTAGCCATCAAAATATTTAGCTACGCATCGGAAGCCATGGGAGATAAAAAACAAAGCAAAAATGTGACAAGTTGTATTTGAAATTTAACTACTTCGTGAGCTTCGAGTAAAATGTGTGAAGCTGCATTTAAAATTTAAGTGATTCGTGACCTAACTAAGTGTTAAACTCTAATTCGCTTAAAATTTTCTTAAAATAATTTTCATTATAGTTTATTGCTTGACTCTTGTGTAAAAAAAAAATGTTAATGTTCTGAAAACTTAATTCAGACGAAGAATCTTAGGAATTGAACATGGCAAGAAAAAGGAAGGCACCACTTGGAAGAACTACAGTAAATATTGCCCAAAGCGTAACAACAGCCTTCGCACGGGAATAGCAAAAATATATTTTGTTTGTGAATATATTGTGAGTTACCAGTTACTGAAATATTTGGTTTTCAATAACAATAAATCTTATTCTTCTTGCTTTAACCCTTTCGTTGCTTTGATCATCAATTGATGATATGCGCATCTATTCTATTAATTCATCAGGCAAGTTTTCGAAAACCATATTTTTTGCGCACATGGAGAGAATCCTTCAATTTAGGTTAGCAACGAAAAGATAAAGAAAAAAAATATCCGTGAATAAAAAGGTTAAAGAAGTTACAAGAGGTAAAACATTGCAGGAGGAGAATCAGAACCTGGATTGGTTGGGAGAGGGGTCAGGCAAGGATGCTCCCTGTCCCCCCGTGTTATTCAACATCTATGCGGAAGCAATGATAATTAATAGAAGCACTCTCAGATCTGGAAGAGGGAATCAGAGTGGGAGGTAAATTGGTCAAATCTGTAAGGTTTGCAGATGACAAGGCATTTGTTTGTAGTACTGAGGAAGGACTGCAAAGAATGGTCAATAACTTGACAACAACGGCGGAAGAATTCGGAAGGAGAATTAATGAGCAAGACAAAGGTAATGAAAATTGCAAGAAGGAAAGGAGCACAAATGAATCTAACGATAGGAAATCGGACCTTAGAAGAAGCTGAGCAGTTTAAATCTGGGAAGTTTATTAACCAACAATGGAGATTGCAATAAGGAAGTAAGATCTAGAATTGGTATGGGAAAGATAGCTTTTAGGAGACAGAAAAGACTACTTACAGGTAAACTCAATTTGAAACTGAAGAAAAGGTTAGTAAAAAGCTTGATGTGGAGTGAGGTACTGTAAGGAGCAGAAACATGGACACTGAAAACGACTGAAAAGAAACTCCTGGAAAGTTTTGAAATATGAATTTGGAGAAGAATGCGAAAGATAAGCTGGAGGGAACACCAAAGTAATGAAGTACTGCAACAAGTGAGGGAGGAAAGAAGACTCATTAAGGTGACAAGAGAAAGACGGAAGAAATGGATCGGACATATGTTGAGAGAAGGATTGTTGAAGGAGGCGATAGAGGGTAGATATGAAGGTAGAAGGCCGAGGGGAAGGAAAAGGAAAGCAATGCTGAATGATTTGAAGGCAGGCAGGAGCTACCATGTGGTGAAAAGGATAGCTCAGGATAGAACACTTTGGCGGGACACACGAGTTGGACCTGCCTGATAGGCAGAACACGATGGATGGATGGAAAACACCGCTTCACCTTTAAATATAAAACCATTAAAAAAGTAAAACCTTACACCCGCCCGCATATGTAATGTTGCCCTTACAACCGCCCGCATATATAACATTCCTCGCCTCACAGGCGACTCTGTACATGTGTCAACGCCGCAGTGTTAGTTAAGATACCCCAACTGGGGGAAGGTGGGGTGGAGGGGGACAACCCAGTCCAACAACATATAACACAGACATATATATCTAAAGGACAATTGAATGTGCAGTCATTGACATACAGGTTAATTATATTGTAATGTCTGTGTTCATAAAGATGAACAATTAATACGATCGTGAACAGGGTTGAATTCCATGTAGTTTACTAGTCTTATACAGTAATAAGGTTCCATTATGATTACTGCAAATCTATATGAACAGCTACTACAATAGAACTTTTTATATACTAATGAATGCGAAATGTTCGCCTGCAGGCGAAAATTTGACAATTTAAACTAATCTTTGGAAGATAGTAAGAAAATAAAACTTAGATCATTAAAATACTTTATTTGAAAAGTAAATTCAGTATATTGTAATAAAACATTGTAAAGTAAAAGCAGCAAAACCATTTTAAATTATACTGTATTATTAGTGTATAACAAGAATGTCATGAATGCCGCTAATTTCCCAACTCTTCCGAATGGTCTCTCTCATTTTGTGTAGGTTATCCCATGCAGAGACAATTCATTTAGCCTGAATAGGTTTCAGTATGGAGAGCTTCAAATATATCTTACTGAGAGATTCATTTACGTTGAGTGGTGCTGAAACTTTATCCGCATACCAAGAGGTAAAACCTGCTTTGATATACGACCTCAACCTCGGCCAATCAGTCCAGAATAAGTGTCGTCATTCATGACGTCATTTTAATCTAAGATTATAACTAGCAAGTGTTGACCGGGAAATTATGATGCCGCAAACTCGTCCAAGGATATGAAAGAGCGAAAATTTGCTGCCGCGAAATTAACCTGGTTTACAGTATATATACTTATAAACTCATACAATATTATACTAATGTTTGTGAAATGACGTTGACCGTATGACGAACACCGACTCTGAAAATGAATCCAGCTCAAGATAAAATTGCACAGCGAGGCCGGATAATTGGTATGCGGGAAGCAGGCATCTCTGTAGCTGACATAGCCATGGAACTGGGAATTTCGAAGTCTACTGTTCGACGTTGGGTGCAGAGGTGGCAGGAGACTGGGAATCTGCTAGATCGTCCTAAGTGTGGGGCACCAAAACCACATCAGAAGAAGACCGGAGAATAATCAACGAAGTGCAGGATGATCCTATCAACAACGCAGTCGCCATACAGGAGACAGTCCGGATGGGCGTGTCAGTGGACACCGTAAGGAGACGGTTGCATGAAGCAGAATATCACCACCGTACTACTGCGAAAAAAAGAGAGGATCGAGGAATGACATCGTCAGGCCAGGCTCTCGTTTGCTCGCCAGCATATAAATGATGATCTCGCACACTGGAGCAGAGTTATCTTCTCTGACCAGAAGACGTTTGCGTCTACAACTCACGGCCGTCTTCGGTGTTGACGACAGGACAACACGAGATATGCCCCCCCAAAATATTTACGAAATGGCACGGAGTGGGCACGTGACGGCGAATGTGTGGGGATGGATGCATCTGCAAGGACTAGAGTCTAGGAGAGCTGACTGAGATCCACGGGAGGTTTACCGGCAGATCAATATATAGATCTGGAGGAGGTGATGCTACCTTTGACGAAAGATTTTAGGTTTGACTTGGCGTTCACATATTCGTTTACTGTAAAAAGTAAATTGGTTATGAATAACTTTGCAAAACAGGAGAAAGCTGGTGTCTACAGCATTCCCTGTAAAAATTGTGATTTAGCATATGTAGGAGAAACTGGAAGAAATATTGAAACTCGTATTAAAGAAAATAAATATGCCTTCAGATGTTTTAACTAGGGTTTCCAGATGTCCTCCACAAAAATACCGGACACCAGCAGCCGGTTGGGGTCGGGGTGTAAAAAGTAAAAATGTATTTTCTTCATTACTCGCAAATCGGTTCATTAGATGCTTTATAAAATCAGTTAATTATAAGGATAAATAAAACTTTAACCGGAAAATAATATTGCAACCGATTTACAAATAACTGAGAACATTTTGGTATTAATGAAAAGAAATCAACTTTATCCGCATTTAACTTTTATTCGAACAAAATTACATGCACAAAATTCGATCTAATACAGCGCTGTGAAACTATCCAATTCTTTATCAGATCGCAACAGAAAAATATGTAAAATAATTATTGACTTTAAAAAACAACAAATTATGGATAACCAAAAAAAGCAGACGATCTATTAAAGCTACACCTATTAAGACAAAAATTAAAAGGCAAAAACAAAGACGTGGTTTACTTTTACGCGTCCGGTATTCTTTGATTTTTTTTAACAGGACAGAGAGCCCAAATACTGGACAACTGGCAACCCTAGTTGAAACACTAATAATGCAATTTTTTATCACGCCAGCCAAAATAATCATGCCATAGATTGGGAATCAAGTTAAGTTACTTTATAAATGTAATAATCATGTCAAAAGAAAAATAATAGAATCTGTATGTATAGAACAAGTAGATAATTTTAATTTGTGTGAAGGTACTTATAAGCTGGACCCTTTAATGAGATTCTTGATCAAAAAATCCCTTCCGGTGTCGGGTGAACGTGATCTAACCTAGGTGTGAATTTCTTAATGGTCTCTGGCCTTCTAAAATGTTCCTTACCTTTCCTGGATTGTTTCCTTACTCACTTTTGTTCATTCGTTTTTTCTGTATCCACTCGAAGAGGATGCCAGTAGGCATCGAAAATGCTGTGAAAATAAACTCAGTCTATTACGTCTATTAGTGTGGTTTTTATTGCCACATTGTTGGACTCGGTTGTCCACCCCTCCACCCTGCCTTCCCCCAGCTGGGGTACCTTGACTCTCATTGCGGCGTTCCCACACGTACAGAGTCGTCTGTGAGGCGAGGAACATTACGTATGCGGGCAACTGTACATCACTAATACTGTCAAAAATGCAGTAATTCCCAACCCCCTTTTTCTACTTTTCCATAAATTTTGCGTACATACGGTATCACCTCGCAGGGGAAATATTTCTCATAATTTGTATTCAAGAAATTTTCTTAATTATTATTTAAATGTTGTACAATTTCAGTACGACCTTTGGCGCATTTGGTGCCTGAGATGCGTTCCTGGTTTTGAATTGGCAAATAATTATTACGTAAATGAACCGATTTCAACTTCTTTACACAATTTTGGTTATGGTTTTCTGCTTTTATATTTTCAAGTACGTTTACAAAGTATGCACATACGTGGAAAATGACCATTCTCTGCTAGCCAATTTTACGAAGATGATAGAAAGATGAAATAATGTACTATACTATTGTTCCTCACGAATATTCCAAGCCCTGACTTAGTAAAACATGTGCCATTTTCGTAAATTATACCTAAAAAATTCTATTCGATTAGAACAAACTTTCCGAGCATTTCAGACTGCCAAAAGTACTGTGGTCAAAATTATGAAGCCCACTTTTGTAAAAACTAAATAAACGATGTTACTTTAAAATAAATTTTGTTTATATTAAACCCACACGAAATTATATATACTTGGAAATTAGGCTTCACTTCAATGTAAAAAAAAATTTGAAAATCATTAATTCGAAGAAACTATAATCTTAAACGAGTTTAATCTAAATCAAATATATTTTGAAGTAACATCATTTACTAAGACCAATTTAACAAAAGTGAGCTTTACAATTTTGAACACGATACTTTCTTCTTCTTCTTCTTCTTCTTCCGCAGCTTTTTGGTTCGTCTTCTCCACTCTCATCTGTCGTATACCACGTCCTCCTCCAAGTCCTTCTCCCTGATGTCCGCCACCACACAGTCCCTCCATCTCGTCTTCGGTCTTCCTCTACTTCTCCGTCCCAGCAACTCCATCTCCAGCACTCTGCGCCCCACATACTCCTCCTCTCTTCTCCTGACGTGTCCATACAACTGAACACGATACTTTGTTAGTCTAAAATCCAAACGATTTTATTTTTGTTCAAATGAAATAAAAAGTTTGGGTGTTCCGCGTCGGGTATTCCACGCGTTTGTGTAACTGCGGGAACCGTGCTTTCCCCTTGGTTTTTGAAAGAACAACGTATCATCATCGACGAGTCTGTTGATCCGACTCTAAAAGGCAAAAAGTAAAGCGAATCAAAAGAAAGACGCCAACTCACTACAAAAGGGGTTGAAATTAACGAATAAATGCAGAATGGTTCGGGTGGAGAGAAACCACGAACAAATATCTCCCGAGGTCAATTGCTTGATCAGAGAATTTTCCACATCTTGGTGAAAATTCTAGTCTAACAGTGTACATGTTAAAAGTTGCCGCTAAATATATATATATATATATATATTATTTGTTTTTTTAACTTTGAATTTTTAACACCAAATGTTTTGTACGTGTTACTCTTCTCTTGTTTTTAAGGTATTATTATTATGTGCACAAAAAAAAAATTACCTTTTTGTTGGACGCATTTTTCAGTCCATACCACATTTTTCTAATGACACCATAATTTTGACCGCCAATATAATATTAACTCAAAAAAATTTATACTATCGTTAGATTACAGTAAATAATTTATTAATAAATTTCTTATTTTCTTCATGAAACATAATCTCTAATATTCAGATCTTAAGGCTCAAATTTCAGATCATATGGCTCAAAATCGATTGTCAAGCTCATGTTGCCATAAGGCAACGGTCGGCGTTAAAGGGTTAAAAAATGCAAATAAAATTTAACAGTTTGTCTTCAAATACCGCAACAATATAAGAAAATAATATAAACAACAAACTGGTAGAATAATTCCTCAGTCCAACCTTACTATTATTATTACTGTTATAAATACCATTATAAAGTTTAATAATTTTATACTCTTAAAAGGAATGTGATTACAAATAAAGTTAATTAAGCCGATGTGTTCTAATAATTCGTCTCTCTCTCCGCTCGAATATCCATTTTTAGCATTAGTTGAGGTTCTTCACACGTATAACGATCCATCTCTTCTATTAAGGACGACTATGAGGCGTCACTGAAAGGGCGATCGACTTTTTGGGTCGAAGTGAACTAAAAAAATATTTTTTCTATGAAATTCCTGTTTCGATTTTTTTTTAAAGGTTACGTAAAGGAGCCAAAGCATTCAACAAGTTTGGTAAAATAATTGTGAAAAGGGCAGAATATTTATTTACTGGGACACGAATTTAAATTGCGCATGAATTACAAATCATTATGAAGTTACAGCAATATGCCTGACTGGGCTACTGAAGCCAAGTTTAGAAAAATGTTCACCTTCTAACTCAGTAAATAACTCGTATACACTTTCGTAACAGGATATTTAAGTTTAAACAGT